>CATIWM010259622.1:0-32552 GCA_949671775.1 Mallotus repandus
GGCTCTGGTAAAAGATTATTGCATGTTAACCGTTCACTTAGTAGCTTGTACGAAATTTCCTGTTAAAAATGGAAAGTGAAGTTTCGGCACGGGCTCGTGAGGTTTTAGCGAAGGATCATATACTTAGAATCAGGACCCAAAAGTTCTCTATCGGTCAAAAAGAGCGTAACCCTTCGAACCAAGGCCTCCACCATGCTGTCACCAACCTTTCTGCTGAGCTCTACACCAAAGATGTCCACTTTCTCATGGAACTTATTCAGGTTTAATAATTCTACCTTTTTATTGATTTATCAGTCCCTTTCTTTAATATAACTAATAGGTAGCAGTATCATCTATTTTCTTGTAGAATGCAGAAGACAATGAATACCCATCTGCTGTAAATCCAACTCTTGAATTTATGCTCACAGACAGGGACATAACAAGGAGGGGTGCACCTGCAACTCTTTTAATTTTCAACAATGAAGTTGGGTTTTCAAGCAAGAACATGGACGCCATTTGTAGTGTTGGCCGCTCCACCAAGAGAGGAAACAGACGGTTAGGGTTCATAGGAGAGAAAGGTGGTTAATATGATCAAATAGTTGCATGCAAGATATGAATGTGCTTCCAGAAGTTTTTAAATGAGCTCTTTATTTAAGAGTTAACAAGTTTTCTGATGTAGTATTGATCGACCAGGCATCATCAAATGTTTGCTCAGTTACCGACGTTTTTATCCATTTTTAGTCATTAGTAAATTTAAAATTTATAGAAAAAATAATAATAGTTTTAGTAAATATCTACTATTTTCTTTTCTATGGAGGCAGGCCTGCAATCTGTTCCCTTAATTTTCTTAATTGCTTGTTTGCTTGTGCTTTACTAAGTAGTTCTTAAATTAGTTCTAGTCTTGTAGATAATCTCAACCATGTTTTTTACTTCCTTGATGCGTCCTTTACGCTTATAACTTTGTTTGTATATGCGATAAGAGAAATTTAAAGCATAGACTGATATTGTAGCATTTATTCGACAATTAGGAAGTAGGAACTTCTTCAAAAGCGTGAACTTTCTCCTTATGTTCGAGATTATTTTTTTCGTTGATGACATGTTATGTTCAAGATTGTTAGGAACATTGGTTTACTTTAACCATTGAAAATTTGAAAAAAGAAAATGTCCTTCCATGATGTATTCAACTTTAAATTTGGTTTTGGTTTGCTTTACGAATGTCAGCTTGATTATCAGGCTTTTTATAAGCTATCACCTACATGCAGGAATTGGATTCAAGAGTGTGTTTCTTGTGAGTGGTTGTCCCCACATATTTAGCAATGGATATCGGGTTAGTTTCAGTGAGCATCCTGACCCAGACTGTGGCATTGGGTCTATAGTTCCTGAGTGGGTCGATGGAGAGCCTTATCTTACGGATATTCATGGTATATATGGGTCCAATAAGGCCTTGCCAGCAACCATAATCATCCTCCCTTTGAAGCCTGATAAGGTTCAAGACGTGAAAGCACAATTGTGGCAGCTACATCCGGAGCTTCTCTTATTCTTATCTAAAATAAGGCGATTGTATGTGCATGATAGCGATCGTGATCCAAAAGAACATGAGGATGTATTGACCGTGTCTATATCCAAGGAGACCAATTATGTCAAGAAGAGGGATAAAAAAGCAGATTCACGCATGGTCCATCTTGCAATTAAAGAGAAGATGTCTGTGACAGATGAGACATGCAGATATTATATGTGGAGGCAAGCATTTCCTGTGATGTTAGAGAATAGAGTCAGTGCAAGAATGGATGTTGAAGAATGGATAATCACACTTGCATTTCCTTGTGGAAATCGACTAACAAGGGGAAATTCCTTTGTTGGTGTATATGCATTCCTACCTACAGCAATGGTCACAAATTTACCATTTGCAATTCAAGCTGATTTCATACTTTCTTCCTCACGAGAAACTATACAGTTGGATAATAAGTGGAACTTGGGAATTCTTGAATGCGTTCCTACAGCCTCTTCAATTCCTTTGAATCTTGTGTAAAAGAGTTCACATCGTTGTTCTCAACATCTCAGGCTTATAACTTTTTGCCAGTTAAGGTTTCTCCTTTTCCAGAGCTCAACAAGGTAAGGGAGTCCATCAAAGCAAAGTTGCAAAGCTTGAATGTCATCCCATGTACAAATTTCTGTGGTGAAAGGTCCTTCTGTGTGCCGTCTGGTGTGATTAGAATCCGGCCAGAGTTTCGGAAACTCTTAGAACAGGTGAAGACCCAAGGGATCCCATTGGATGGTTTATCTTCATTGAAAGGTTATGTCTTGTGCTCTTCTTTGGACCATGAAAAATATGTTGTAATTCTGGAATTTCTGGTTTTGGGATCTGCCAATTACAATTACCGTTGGTGTGCAGAATGCATTAAGGCCTGTAATCTTATGTTGCTTTCTCCTGACAATACTTACATTGAACTGCTTTGCTTTATTGCTCAAAGCAAAGACGAGTGCTTTAGGCACTTGCCTCTTCTTAAGTACATTAATCGGGAAGGGAACATAGAGCTGTGTGCTCTTGCTACAGCAAAAAGGCAGTCCTTCAAGGTTCATCATGCCATACGGGATAAAATTCATGATTGGTTAAACAAATGCAATATGGAGTTTGGGTGCCCCAATAACATGTTCTTTCTTCCTAACTCCACACAGAGAGCTCTTGTAAGTCAGGACAAATATTCTTTTCTTCAAAACTGGCTTTCACGTAATGCATGGGTGAAATCCTGTTCAGCAGTTGATTATGGAAATTCTCTTATTGATTTTATAACATGTAGAAAAGATCCAAAACTTGCACTCACATTGGCCCAGTTTCTTTATCTCTCACGTGTAGATGGTTTCATGAGTGATTGGGAAGTGTCATCCATATGCCAAAGGATGCCTGTCATTGATGGATCAAGCCATTTAAGAACACGAAGAACAGCAACTCTTGTCCCTGCATTAGGGAGCAAATGGACAAAGTTATTGGGACCTTGTAATCCATTTTCAGATCAAAACTATATCGATTTGGGGGGTGCTTATGGTGAAAGTGGTAAATTTGCTGGAAAATATATTCCTGGGAAAGAGCTCCTCCTATTTGTTAGTAAACACTGTGGAGCGGTGGACTTAGAAACACTCTCCCTTCTTAATAGGGCATTAAAAGTAGCATCTTCAGAGTTGACTTGTGAACAGGCATTTCTACTTCTAGAATGGATCAGGTTGGCAAGAGCTATGTCTTCAATCTTGCCAAAAGCGTTTGTGGATAGTGTTTGTTCTGAAAAATGGTTGAAGACATGTGCTGGTTATAATTCTCCTAGCAAGTCCATTCTTCCTAATGCTACTATGAAGGTTTTTTTTGAGATGATGAGGAGTTTTTTGGAGGATTTTGCAATTATAGACCAAGAATACTATATGAATAAAATTGGTCTATATGAAGATGAACTAAGCTTTCTTGGTGTGTCATTTGGACTGGAAGATGTACAAAAGCTGATGGTTGATCGCTCCAGGTCTTATGCTTTGTCTGGGATGAGTAGAGAGCGTGCACTTTCCTTGTTAATGTTTTTAGGGTACTTGAAGGCAAGCAATATGCTGGATAAGGAATGGTTAACAGAAGTCAAAGAGGGAAAATGACTAATGACTTCTCAGGGTTATAGTGCTCCAATGGTTTCTATTCTTCTACCATCTGAAATAGAGGCTCAAGCTGTTTTAGGCATAACAAACTTACCTGTTATTGATGAAGGGTACTATGGAAGTAAGATTTCTTCTTTCTCATCTGAATTAATCCTACTTGGAGTTGTATCAAATATGGGTGAGGTGTCGAAGTTGATTGTAGACAACATTTTGTTAAATTTGTGATGTGGTCCAAGAGCAAGCTTTGGATTTCTTAGACAAGTTGGAAAAAGTTCGGCAGTGGCAGTTTTGTAGTTAAAGTGAAGTTTCGAGTGTCGAATTTTAGCGATTTCTGTGGCTAATTTGGGTAGAATTGGGCCACTGATTTAAAGTCACAAGCTTTGCTTGTGATGCTCTATGGATTTTGGCCAAATTCGCTTGTTTGGGCCTTCGAATTAATGTTTTTCTATTTTAGTAATTTTACCTATTTTTATTAAGAGTTTATTTAGGGTTTACTTTTGGTATTTAAACTTATTTTTCACCTTGTTTTGGACGGCTTTGGTTTTCTAATAAAATTTAGACTTTGTTATTCCCAAATTTCCTAGAATTCGAGAGAATCAATAGGAGTTTGAAGGTTGCGAATCTGTATTCCTTAGAATCAACGATTTTCTCAATTATCTACCTTCCGCTACATCAATCTGTCTCCTATTAATGGTAACAGTGGCTTGCTAGTGCTAAACTGCATTCGACATTCAGGGTCTTCATCAAATGCCTTGTTTGAAAAAATAAAAAATCAGCCATGGTTAAAAACCTGATGTGGTGCCAAATGCCCAATAGAGTGTATCCTTCCTGATCCTAGATGGAGTTGCTTATCGAATGGCATTGGGGTGCCTTTCATTGATGAAACCTTTTATGGCGATGCAATTAGGTGTTTCAAGGATGAACTCAAGGCACTTGGAGTTGCTGTTGAATTTGATAGTGCTGTGAAAACAATAGGCGTTTCTCTTAAGTCACTTGCTTCTTCTTCCCATTTGACTCCCTTCCAACGTCATTTCACTGCTAAATTCCGTAAGGCTACTGAATGCAACTCTGCCTTCTTATGCATTTGAATTTTGTAATCATTTGTCAGGTGAGGAATGGTTGAAGACTCGTCATGGTTACAGAACCCCTAGTCAATCAATCCTATTTAATTCTAAATGGGGAACAATCTCACTGTTTGTAGATCTCCCTCTAATTGATGATTCATTTTACGGTCTTAGCATTTATGGGTTTAGGGATGAATTAAAGTTGATGTCTGTCGTGACTGATTTCAATGGAGGGACCATATTTGTGGCTAGAGGTCTGAACCATCCAATTGAACCAAGTCTTGTTACAGCTGAGTGCACTATCTCACTGTTGGAATGTATCAAGTTGATGATGTCAACTTCCCATGACCAGTCTTTGCTAGACAATTTTATTGGCAACCTAAAGAAGGGTAATTGGTTGAAGACCACTAATGGATACAAATTGCCGGAGGAGCGTATCCTGTTTGACACAGCATGGGATAATATTCTATACCAGACTGATGCACCAATCATTGATCAAAGGTTTTATGAGGCTGATATTTATTTGTACAAGAATGAGCTGAAGGTCCTTGGCGTAAAGAGGACTGCGGGGATGTTTGCTCTCTTCTGTTTGGGCTTCTTTTAACATTGACAGAGACAACCGTGATAAAAAGAATTTACAGTTTTCTCAATAAGTTTCGGTGGAAACTAGAGTTTGTGGACTCATGTAAATGCCAGGTGTGGATTCCAGATAATGCAGGTGGAGGAAAGTGGGTGAGTTCTCAATTCTGCATTATTCATGATAGATACAATCTGTTTGGCACCCACTTGTATGTTCTTGATAAATTCTACACAAAAGAGCTCTTGCCGATCTTTTCTTCTGCCTTCAGTGTTGCAGAATTCCCATCGATTGATAGTTACATGCAGCTGTGGCAGAGCTGGATGTTGACATCTAATCACCAAGTGACTATTGTAGAATGCTGTGCTTTTTGGGGTTATGTTGTAGACAATTGGAATTCCTGCACAGAAGAAATTCTGAGGCATTCCTTGACCAAAGTACCAGCCATAGCATCATCAGGTGAGGAAATTTTCTTGCTGAGTAAAGAAGAAGTATTTATTCTTGATGACTTGCGTACGGCAGAAATTTTTCCTAGTAATCCTGGAGTTGACATTCCTCTGTTTGCATGGTTACCAAAGAGCAGTAGTTCGCCCTTTGTATCTCCAAGAAGACTCTCTAATATCTATTCCAAACTTGGAATAAAAAAAATTTCTCAGTCAATTCAGTGCAATCCAAGTGGATCTTTAAATTATTACAAGAAGTTTGGACAAAGCAATGAGCTGATAGGAAAGGGTCTTATCAAAATTATTCTGTGTTTTCTTGCTAATGCTGAAAGTCATGTGCCAAAAGACAAGAGGCAGAAGGCTGCAAAATCTATCCTTGATCTGTCAGTGTATGAGAGTGATAATCCAGTGAAAATCAAATTTTTACTTACTACACAAAGAAAAGTGGTAGAAGTAGAAATGGAGAAAATGGTCTTCTGGTGGAAAAATCATGAGTGTTTGGTCATTTGTAGATCAAATTATGAATGTAGAAGGAACAATATAGAGTTTGTGTCTTCTTTTGCTCAAGAAATTGCTGAAAGTTTATTGGCCCCAGAAAGATCTCACTTGGTAGATAGTCTCTGCAATATAATACAAATGGCATTTGTGTTCGACTTCAGTGAAGAGGCTGTAAACTTCTTGCTCAGAAGAGCAAATTTGGAGCTATGCAAGGAAGACGAGGAATTCTTTTTTACTGAATTTCTTTTTACTGAATTTCCTACTTCTGGAGAGTCTGCACCTGTTCTCTGCAAGAGAGCACAATCCAGTTCACTGCTACCAGCACCTTCAGCACTACCCCTTCATGCAAGAAGCAACGCAAATAATTTGATGATCCTGGTGTTTTTTGTCCTTTTGTATGTTCAGGACAGGTAATTTGGCTAAATTTTTGCATATGATCCTGAAATGTTAGATGGTACATATATGGTGCATGAAAAGGGTCTCTAGTATCAAAAGTTGTTTGCTTTTTGTGTGTAAAAAGTACCGTAATGGAGTTTGTGAATTATGAACGGCCAAATCATGGTCTCTGTATATATTCGGTATCATCATAAATGAAAAAAAATATATATCAGCTCCATTCCGGGTCTGAACTTTGTTCCAACTCAAGTGATAATTACGATGACTTGAAGCTGTAGAAGCTTTCTTAGATTCTTCCATATATTATGTTCAATATTACAAAGCAGGCACTTCATATGGGCCACCTATATCAGCTTGAATTCATGATATGAATGTCAATATTACCTGCAGCAGGAATTAGATTTAAGAGTGCTTTTCTGTTTCATTGATAATTTCTAGCTTGCCCTTGGACTTCTTCACAGTTACATGTTGCTGTCCTGTCATAATAGACAAGTACCACATATGTGTTAGAATGGTACTTGATTTTGAAGATTGGACTTCCTAATAACGTATTTTGCTGGCTGATTCCACCAAAAAAGGCCACAACTTTTTTTTGGGTTGAAGACTTGGAGTCCAATATGTTGGGTGTTCACCAAAAATTTCATAATGGGCTTGATGACATGGATTAGAAATGGAAAATCCTTATTAACCGGTCAAGAATTTTCACACTGATCTCGTAATAATTAAGCCTTGTTTTGGGGTCAAATCTGAACTTCAAATGCACTTTATATTAGTAAACCAGCATGCTAAGCTAGTCAGAAAGTATATGATTGAGGAGCTCGCTGAGCTAAGTTAATTCATCATTAAACTAGTAAGTGTTTGAATTTGAGTAGCTAACACAATCATTTCCATCTGAAACTGTCATGGAATTGTTTGAGAGTCATTGACTTTGGAAAGCCTCAGATACCATTTCAAATATGGAATTCATTTGACCATATCCCTGAAAGATATGTTACCAAGATATTGTTGTCTGGGAAAACCAAGGCAATGCATAGTGACCTCAGACATCAAACTACTTCATTTGTAAACCAATTAATTTTAAATATTGTTCAATTTTCTGAAGTTGAATATGGGAAATAGAGTTTGGGCATGGATTGGAAGTTTCTGCTTTTTGTCTTTGCCATGTTCTTTTATTATTATTATTATTATTATTATTATTTTGGGTTTTACAAGTTGCATGAAAAATGAAAAATGGATTTCCTGAATTCATGGACTGTACTTTTCTTGTTTTATTTAACTGGTGACTGCACAGCCCAATTAGCAATTGGCCATGTAAGTAATTAATGCATTAAGGAACATAAAATAAGAATTTCCCATAAAAGTATACGTTAAACCTAATTTAGGAATATAATTAATTAACTAATGATGTGTAAAAATGTAAGCAATTCATTCCATTGTCCTTCTAATCTTCAAGGACTTCAACTTTTGGTGCTGTTGTGTTGTGCATGGTCTCCCTTCCCTTGGATTCGCATTCTGTCCATGTCATTGTCAACTGGTGACTACATCCCAATCACCAATTTTCCACATCAAACAACCATGCACCAACCATCTGGAAAAAAAATAAATAAATAAATAAAAAAGGTACTCAAGCAAATGTGCTCCCACATTTTGTACTATGCAATTTTGAATATATATAACACTTATCATTATTTTTGTTAAGAGAAGCTAGCTAGCTTTTTTTTTTTTAGTTTTTTAACAGACCTTATCTTTTTTTTTTATCTATTATAATTTTGGGAGGTAGGAGGAGGGATTTGATCTATAGTCTCCGCAATTTCCGTAAAAATTTTAATTGTTAGACCAAAATAATTCCGGCTAATAGAGTTTAATTGATAGATAAATTGTATTTTTTATTTTACTGATACATAAATTATGACAAAAAGAATATATATAAATATTAAAATATCATAATGACTTCGATATCGATAGACTATACAATAGAGGATAGCCATTTCCTTTTAAATCGACAATGAAATGAATCGAACCCTACACCTCATAATATCGTTCAAGAGAAATTATCACTTGACTATTCCCTCACTTACTTAAAATACCATAATTTTACTCAAGAGTCAACTGTTTTCACTGAGTTGGCCAAAAGAAATGGGCACAAAAATCAGCCATTACAGCTATATACATATATATATAGATATTGACGAAATAACAATGGAGAGGATTACTAATAGCCAGTCGCTAGTTTAGCCACCAAACTTTTTTCATTGTTCATTGCACGTAACCATACTCAATTATTTTTGTCCTTATTAATTTCTAGATCGATGACAAGGTTCAAGCCTCAATTAATTTGATCTTTGTCTTGTCTAGGTTCTTGAGATGTAAAATTTGTCTTTATTTCATGCATATTAACGGTGTAGGCCACTAATTATTGTGATTTTTCCAGGGATATATAAACATTTCTACTGTGTTTACTTTCGTTTGATGTAGTTGCCAAAGTGTCCTTTTCACCTTGAATCAAGCCAAAGCAGTCCTTTCAGTGCACCCAACTTTCACCAAAATTAGTAGGTAACTTTATTACTTAATTTGCAGGTTGCATGTTGTGGTTTAAACCACTTCAACCCATATAGGATTTCATCTTGCTCTTTGCCTGTTTGGTATGCTAGAAAATTATCTTTTCTTTTTCTTTCTCTATTTGAGCAAAAGATTTTACATAAAGGAACTCGATCTAACAAAAGAATAAAAAGATGGAAACTTTAACATGCATTTTGGAGTATCATGGCTCGTCTTAATTATAAAACCTGACAATTGAGTTGGGGTCAAGCTTGGTTGAACAGGTGATTTTTGCACATAATTATGAACAGCTGATTTGGAAAACCATCGTGTCCCTATAACACATGAAGCATGTATTAAGCAAAACACAGAGAAAGTAATCAACACTAATCATTTGGGATTGGAATTAAGACAGGGCTTATACATGCTTCATTCCATCAATCATTACATGAGGCCCACAAATTGATTGTTCATTTTAATCAACTACTGAAATTAAACAACTCATAAGCAACGGCTAATATATATAAATTTTGAAAAATGTTTAATGCCGTGCGTAGTGACATGAACAGTGTGTTATTATCCTCAACAAATGATCAAAATATCACACCTCCAATTTAAGAGGAATAAAATTATAATTAAAAAAAATTGTCTTTATTTGATTTATGAGGTCTTTCCTAGCGATATTTATTATGATTTATAAATTTTTTATGGTCTACTCCTATTAATTTATTTTTCAAATTTAATTAATCTGTTTATGAAACATGAAACGAGCTTAGTTTTTAAACATGTAGGTCCATTTCAAGTTGCATTTGTACATATCAAGATAAATTACACTCTGCATATATCACATGATGAGAGTACATCTTTTAGCATGTTCCTATGTATATATGTAGCATGCTTTTTCTAGAGTAGAGTGTGTTATTGCAGCAACTCTAAATCATGTTGTGTTTTCTGATTTAATTTTATTGATTTGTTTGTTTTAATTTGAAGGTGTTTTCCATCATTCGTACAGTATACCAATTCAACACTTTTGAACCTTGTTCAGCTAGCTAGGGTGGCAAAGCCCCATACACGACTATTCCATCAAATGTAAAAAAAAAATTAAAAAAAAATTCTAATTTTTACACCAAAGAAAGATTATAAAAAAGGAGTTGAAATTAAAATTCTAGATTACAAAATTAAAATTTGTCTTATTTTTTGTTTTTTTTTTTTATCATACTGCTATATTAAATCTGACTTTACTTAAAGTACAACATCACAAAAAAAAATACACAATTTGAATTTCTACGTTCACTCTCAAAAATATATATTCAGCATAAATATTTCATAAACAGCTCTTAAAATTTCCACGCTCACTCTCAAAGACATATATATATATATATATATATATATATATATGTTTCCGGTATGGGGTTACTCAATTAATTAATGAACAAAGTCAAGCAAAACCCACTAATTTTCCCGTTGATTAAATCTATAAACTAATGAGTTTGTTACAGTAATTAATTTTTTAATTTTATTTTAATTAAGAGGGATTCAAATTTGAGTATTTATCTAATTAATTTGAAAAATGCATGCCGTTAGATTAAGCATATAGTAATAATAATAATAATAATAATAATCAAGCTTTATCTTAATTATGAATAGACTATACAGATTAATCCCATTTAAGTCAGATAATTTTTCACCTTACCACGGAAATGGAAGGTACGATACCCTCATCCCCTCCCCAAAGACCAAAAAATAGACTATACGGATTTTCATGTACTATTATTTAATTTTGTATGTATTTTAGCGGAATTAAAGAAATAAAATATTATTCTGTGGTGCCTCATTGGCCGCACCAAAGGAACGCAACGACGACTGTTTGGCACTAATGGTGGGAGGGTAGGCAGCGGCAAGAAGGTCAATTAAATTGACATTTTGGAGGTGACCCTTGTCATCAAATTCGATGCACCAATTGACCATTTCCTTCATCCTTAAAGTTGCTATCCACTCACTTGTGCACGTTAATTAAGTTGCCATGGGTCTTATTTAAACGTCTTCTTAATCATTTTTCCAGTAAAAAGCTCAAATTTCCTCTTATATACACCACCTCTCTTATTTGTTAATGGACTTTAAAGGTTTTTTTTTTACTATTATATTTTTTGTCAAATATAGTTAATTATTATGAAAGAATTTTTCCGCTTTTAAGAGTGAAATGAAACAATTCGCTAGGTATTAACTATACAATTGAAAAATAAATAAATTTAAATCATAAATTTTTTTATCTAAATTGTTGGTATTTAGAATTCATTAGACTCTTACTATATAATCAAGGTCAATTCGTATAAAATTATAAAAATGATAAAAATCTTTTAACAACTAATTTAACGTGATTATATTTATCGTAACTCGAAGTTAAAAGTTACTTCAGTGATATAAATAAATTAAAATTATTAACTTTTTACCATTATAATTTTTTACTAAAAAGTCATTTTAGATAAAATTTTTTACCATTTATGAATAAAATATCAATTGAGTTATATGTCATTCACTTTTTACATATATGATATATCTTTAAAATGAATTAGTGTAAAATTTTAAAAAATATTAAAATAAATATTTATTTTTTTATCATAGATTTATGAAATTAAATTAAACAAGTATTTTTAATCACATGTATATTTATTTGTGAAATAAAATAAGGTAAGATTGGTTTATTATTTAGACTTTAAAGTCCCAAGAAAACCAAAGGCCTGGACTGGATTAGATTAAAGTTGATTCTAGACTAAGAAAGACAAGAAGAAAAAACCCTAATTTCTCCAATTTTTATGTTCCAAAATAAAAAAGACTTTCCTTTATTCCATACCCTGTGATCTGTCTTATGTATATATACATGTGGCTGTTCCTAGAACATTAATGTTTATCCTTTTCTCTCTCTCTCTCATAATTGCCTGTCTTTTGAGCTGAAAGGAGAAGCACAGCACAACTTAACATCAAACAAAAGCATATACACACCCAAAAAAGGAAGGTATGGGGAGAGCTCCTTGCTGTGACAAAGCTAATGTCAAGAAAGGTCCCTGGTCACCTGAAGAAGATGATAAGCTTAAATCTTACATAGAGAAGCATGGAACTGGCGGTAACTGGATTGCTTTGCCTCAAAAAATTGGTATATATACATACTAAGTTATGCCTATTGTTAGTTTCTTGATTTCTTTAATTGAAAAATGAAGTTTAGTGAATTGGGTTATTTACACACCATGCAGTTCTATATGTATGTATATAGTTCAGAGTTAATTTGTTTTTGAATCAGGCCTTAAAAGATGTGGCAAGAGCTGCCGTCTTCGATGGTTAAATTATCTTCGCCCAAATATTAAGCATGGAGGCTTCTCTGAGGAAGAAGATAACATAATTTGCAGCCTCTACATCAGTATTGGGAGCAGGTAATCATGTTTTATTATGTATGTATATATATATAAATATATGATGATGTTCATATACTCCTACATATTCTCAGTTTTGACCTACAATCTCTAAAAGATTATCTGCTAGCTAGGCTCAAGTTTAATATATAATCATGTCACTTCGATTGCATGTACAGGATCGTATAATATTGCTTTGTCTGACCTATGCATACGCACAAATATTATGTTTATTTTAGGCTTCTTTAATTATTACCTGCTGTGTTTGTATCAACAGATGGTCTATAATTGCAGCACAACTGCCGGGAAGAACCGATAATGACATAAAGAACTACTGGAACACAAGGCTGAAGAAGAAGCTTCTTGGTAAGCAGCGGAAAGAGCAACAAGCTCGAAAGGGTAATGGTCTAAAGCAAGATCAGTTGAAGAGAGGAAATGGCAGTTCGATAATGGTTTCTTCAGCTGATAACTTCAATAATCAAAACCCTTGTTGGCCAGAGTTGCCTTTGCTAGCTCATCCTATACCATTCTCAAACCAAGAACATCGCTTTGATGACCATACCTCTGTAAGGAAACTGCTTATCAAGCTTGGAGGAAGATTTTCTACTGATGATGATCAAATAATCCATAATTCGACGAATCCTCATTTCCCCAGTGAGATATCTTACACTCAGCAACTTTATGGTCAAGCCACTAATGTTTCTTCTTCTGCTTCAATGGAGGAAGCCTTAAATCATAATGCCAGTGCTCAATTTGCTCAACCACAGTACAACAGTATAGATTGGACTGGGTTACAAATGTTACAAGGACACAGCAATCTCCATGGAGAAGGTGAGGAAGTGACATATAATGACAGCAACAACACACAAAGATTGGATGGGCTGGAGTTTCTACTGGGCGACGAAATGTTAAACGACAGAATTGGCTCCATGGGTGAGATGAGCTCTTTGATTTATGCTCCCGTTGCTTCGAATTGTGAAGGGATTCAGCAAAGGTTGCTGCAAGAATGTGCTAACTTTGATGAGCTGAGGTTCCGGCCTGGACAGCTATAATGGGTATAATTAATGTTTTTTTTAGCCCTATAATGGTATAAGGTTGTGTACATTAATAGTATAGATAATTATTTAGACTTGTGCCAGTGGGGAAGGTGGTATTTGAATCTCTTAGAAACCCTAATAATAAGATCACTTGTGATATGTTTTTGCATTCCCTATTGATAAAAAGTAAAATATGTCTAACTAGTTTGTTTAGTGCTTTGAGTTCTGATAATGTTTTCTGCAGATTAATAATTAGAAATTCTTTTTTCATACTTCCCCTTATGAATATTTTATATTTGCTAAATTTTTTCAACATGTTGTCAATACACAGAAATTTTATAATGATCCTATCTTTTTTATGAGTTCATTTAAGGTTCACCTATATGCTATTAGGTTTTAGTTTTTATCACTTTAATTAAATACTCAATTTTTATTGATTTGACTTTCTAACTCGTAAAAAATCAGAACTATTATATAATTTCTCGCTAATACATTGCACCCATTACTTGTCATTTTTAGGATATTTGTCCAACAATTATTAAGTTTAAAGATATATATATACCGATAAAATTTTCATGTCCTTAGTTAAATTTATTTTTATAAAAAAAAAGTGTAAAACCTGTTATAACGGTAATATATGATAAGAGGAGACTAACATATCGTGAATGAAACAAAACATAGTTCATCTTATTTTGTTCCAAAAAAAAAATGCATCCCATCTAATTGAATACCCTTTTAGGCAAGTACATATCTTTATCACAATAATTATTTTTTAAGAATTGCCTTAACCTAGTTAAGACTGGAATAAATTCTAAAATTTATGAAGAGCAAGGAGTTGGGGATTAAATTTTACTTTCAACTAAATGTCTTATTTTTCCATAAAGTGATATTTTATCATTCTTTTTAGACGGGTTAAGCAAAACACTATATTTTGTTGTTAGATTTTAATTCTTGAATTCACATTTTGAATTTACAACTAAATAAATTAAAGTACCTAGCTAGTTATTGATATCCTGTAAAGTTAGGAAATTATTTCCTTGACTCGACCTCTACTAATGCTCAATCAAATAATTCATAAACAAGAGTTCGTTTTAATTAATTAATGCAATCATATAAGTCATATGTATATATATATATATACACTCAGAAATTTTATATGGCGGCTAACGATTTTGACCTTGGAAATACATCAACCTAACCATCCACTTTCTTCTTTATACACACTCATCAGTGTAATTCAAATCTTCCATTTATTTTAAAGTTTCTTCTTCTTCTTCTTTAATGTTTCCTTTTACCGCTTCATATTCTACTTTAGTTAGGTCAGGATAGTGATATGAATTAAATATGCTACTTATAAATTGTCTCAGTTTTTTCAAATTCCAGCTATCTATAGCTGCTCATTTGCTTACTTAATTAACATGGTTTTGACTTGCAACTTTACTCTACTGATAAAAATATTAATATAATATGTTTTCAAGTTAGTACAATATGGTTTTAATTTTTTTTTTAACAGAGATATTCATGTTATAATTAAAGGAGAGAAGGTAAATAAAAATCGAGATATTTCTGTTATAATTAAAGGAAAGAAGGTAAATGGAGATCGAACCCACTACTCATGACATCATTTTAGTGGGTGTAAATCATCCAGAATAAAGGTCTAGGTGTTATAACGTATTATTAAATGTTTCATGCTCATTCACTTGTTTCATTTATTCTCTCAAAATATTGGTTGGGTTTTTTTCAGACAAATTCATTAACAAATTAGTGATATGGAAACAAACAGCAATACGTTTCAAACTTTTTTTTTTCTAGGCTTCAATGGCAGGATTTAAATTCCAACAACACGATTCAAATTTAAATTTTAAAATATAGTTTTGAATATGACTATAATTATACCAGCAATTTTTTAAGCTCTTTTATCTGAACATTAATTAGTGTTGAATGAATTTACCTAATCCTGTGGCCAGTGGGTGTAAATAATCAAATATTTATAATTTTCAATATTTTGAAAAATATTCTTAAGTGTTCGATTTTCGATAATTTTAATACAACTAATATTGAATTCAGTTAATTTATCAATAAAAAACATTGGATTCATTTTGATCTTTAAGTATAAATATAATTTTTGTTTATTTTTTTTATCTAAACCTCAAAAATGAATAAAAATAACGATAATTTATATTATTAATACGCTATGTTCCTGACACATCAAAATATAAGCTTGGTCAAAAATGAAAATTAATTTTTTTAATAATTTAACGCTTCAATAATCATTCTAAGTCCGAAATTCTAGAATATTTTTAAAAATTAATGGTAATTGTACTAAAATTATCAATAATTAACTAAATTGAGATATTTTTATTAGATTTTAAGATTTGAAATGAATTCACACAAAAAATTACACTTTTTTTTTTACTTTCTTTATCCAAATACTCTAATTTTCCTTCTGTATATTAGTTGTCTGCAGGTAGCACTGAAAGAGATATATTGTTTTAATCAATTATTCCTGATTTACTTGGCTTAAAGGGGAAGGTCAAAGAAGTTTTCAATCTTATAATATAATTCTATATCATACCTTTGGCTGAGTGAAAAAGCAGAATACCATACACATATATAGTTGATTACAGTTGTGAGATTTTACTTATAAGATGAAAAAATTGCTTACATTATGCACACATGTGTTGACAAATGTTTGTTTGGTGAGCGATGTTGGTCATGATTTGTTAAAATTAGTTGACAAAATTTGAAACTGGTTAGCTATCCTACATATATTTTTGTCAAGCTACTGGACCCACGACTAGTATATTATATGTATATCAGAACAACAACACTTTGTTTCAACTTAATTACACATGCATATAGCAACATTAATCATTAATGGTGGCGTCATCAATGTATTTCAGGAATTATACCTTCTTCCAAGTATGAAAAGAATTTGATTTTTCAGAGTGCATTTTCCTTTTCCTGCAGGTTCTAATGGTTCTATCTGGGTTAATTGTAGGTCTTCTGCACCATATCATGAAATTTCTATAAGTACATCATACATGTGTGGCTACAAATTAATTTCCATTTATCTTTTCCTTTGTCAAGTATAAAGGAACAAAAAAGTCTACTTCCTTGAGATATGATGAAAAATTGTCAAACTGTCATGAGACATGAAATTCTAGAACGATAATGAATTATGGTGTTTTTTACTATTACTTTATTTCAACTTTTTTTATTTAAAAAATTTTATTTAAATCAATGAAATATGTAAAATTTTTATTTTACTTTTTGTGAAATTATATTATTTTTAGTAAATATAATTAGTTTTTTTTTATGGGTTAGATATAAAAAGTATCATATAATTTAACATTTTTTTATTTATGGGTCTGTAGTTTTTTTTGTGACCATGTGATGTCATTAGCAAATTTAAACTAAATTCACTAATACGGTTAACTATGATAATATTGATGTTGACATGCTAATGTGGATACCAACACACATGTTAACATTGATATTAACATGTTGACGTAGATGCTAACATGCTAACGTGGATGTCAATATCAGCATCCATATGATCACAATTGACGATATTAGTAAATTTAGCCTAAATTTACTTATGGCAAATATCACATGGTATTAAAGTATTACAAAAAAAAGTCACAAACTCATAAGCGAAAAAGTGTTAAACCATAAGATATTTTTTTATACTTATTCCTTCTTTTTCTATAAAAAATTAAACCATTTTTATAGAATTAATTGTTGTAATTACAAAATTCTTTCTATAAGTGTTAGTGATAATTTATCAATTGAAAATGTTTTTTTAAATTTGATATTTTTGTAAAGAAGAAATCTGAATTTAGAAAACTTTATTTTATTTAGGAAAAAAGTGAAAAGATTATTATTTTTTGTGAAATAACATTATATTTTTTAAGTGTAAAAATTAATATTTTTTATTATAACTTGATATATTTTTGTAAACTATCGCTATTTTTTATTAATTTAAAATAATTTTATGTAACAGTAGTTAAAATAATTATAATTTATGTAATTATAAAAATTAATTTCATAAAAAGTGTTTTATTTTTCTATTGTGCAATAATTTAATGTAAAATATATTAAGTTATAATGGAAAAGCACTACAATATTTATATTAACAAAAAATGATGTTATTTAAAAAAGACATAATATTTTTTCATATTTTTTATAAATTTAGATAATTTTTCTCAAATAAAGTACATTATTTTATTTTGGAAGAAAGTAAGCATAGAAAGTACCATAAATCAGATTAAGTAAATTTTTTAAAAAACAATGAAAAATATAATTACTTTTTTTTTTTGAAAGGAAAAATATAATTACCTGTGTATTTTAAATTATATGTATTGCATTCGACTACATATCGAATATATCTCGAGCTTATTTAATCTAAAATTTAGTATTTTATTTTGTGAGTGTGAGATAAAGCCTGAACCCGTACACATTTTTGCACATTACTTTCAATATAAGGTGATTTGAGAAGTTGGACAATCCCAACAAACCTTAAAATAAATGGCAGACCAGACACTTTTAATACAATATTGGATCATTGTAAAACATTAACTAAACACTTGCGTCTGTTGTTTACTAGTAATATTTATACATAATAATTCCCATTAATAAACTAAAACATTATCCCTGTAAAGTTAAAGAGAATATCCTAACAAAGAACAAACATAACAGAAAAAGCCCTAAACAAAAGACCAAAGAGTGTTTCAAATTTTGACGCACTAAAAGCACATTCCATCAATTTAATGGTGATAATTAGTACTAAAAGTATCTGTGATTAAGGCTTTTGCCCAGAAGCAACCCAAGCCATGACAACAGCCAAACGACGACTTGTTTTGATGTTGTTGTTATTAAATTAATATATATGACATTACTAATTACAAGCAATTAAATTAAATATCTAAATATATTTAATTTGTTTGTTTATGTAATGATAGTGACACTCACTAACATGATAAAAATTCTGATAATTTTGTCCTACTGTTAGACCTGTTTGTGCTCTTAATTATTAATTAATTGTTTAATCATAGTTAACCTTATTTATATCAGCTAAATAATAAAGATTAAAGAATCATGTTTAGGCTATATATAAATAATATAAACAAGTATATGTATATTTTGCTTCTGAGTGGAAACATTTAGCCACCGGCGGTGCCAGTTTTATTAAAGATTTCATGATGACACTTCTATATCTTAATTAAGTTTATTGGATGGCTGTAATTTTTTTTTCTTTCGTTCATTTTTCTTGATTTTGGCTTAACATATATTTGAAACATGATTCAATCCTGATATACTTCACATTGAAAGATATACTTTTATATTTGTTTAATTAAATTTTACATATGTACTTAATATCTCCTAATTAACCCATATAAAACTAAAAAATAATAAAAATCTTTTAACGAATAATTTAATGTAACTGTATATATCTTGAATTCAAAACATTGCTTAAATGGAAACAACTTCTACCAACAGATTCCAACAATTATTGGTTATATAATAGATATTATTGGTGTTTTAAACTTAATGAATAAAAATGTGGCATTTATAATTAATATATAAATATTTAATAATCTATGAAATACAAGGCAACAATTTTTCCAAGTTGAAATGATGTCTAAACTTGTTGGGTTGTTAGTTACAAGCAAGCATTGACCCAACCCATTTAGGTATTTTCTGTAAGATCTAGCCCATAGTAGTTCGGCCCAAAAACACATTGTTAAGAGCAGGTGAAATGACCAATGTGTCCACACACAACCGCTAAACCCTAGAGAGCAAGAGCAGGGAAGTGAAAGAGCAAGGAGATGTGGAGAAGGAGCTACTGAATTACCTAACAACCTAACGGTCAACCTCTTCAATGGCGGTTCCCGCGTCTTCATTATTTGCTTCAAATCCAAAAATTCAGGTACGCTTTCCTTTTTTTTTTTTTTTTTTTTTGTGTAATTGGGTTCTGTTTCAATTAGACTCTTATTAGCTTTAATTTCAATTCCAATGCTCGCCTCGATTTTAACCCCCAAATTTTGAAACCCTAGCTCTCTCAATCACGCACATGTTCTCAAATGTAGCATACTTTCAATTGAAATGCTCAATTTTGAAGTTAATCAGATCAAGTGACAGAACAGAATTTTTCACTTATGTAGATTAAATTATGTATGAACCATCCTTGTCAATTCCATAGATGGCCAGTGTTCCACGCACATTCCCAGTTATCTCCTATGTGTTTCACGAAATTGACAACCAAGTCCCAGCTTGGCGAACCAAACAGATTCAGCTTGCAATTGGGTATTGCCAAGGAGAGATTGTGGGAGGCAACCCCCAATCCTGTGAAAGAGTTTCCATGGAGAGAGGCGGCCAACATGCTGCTGCAGCGATCACTGGTTATTGGAAAGAAGGCTCTGAAATGGTCCCTTATAACACTCTACATTTTAAGTTCTACATCAGATGTCATTTTTTCCATTTATAGACATCAGGAGTTGATGATTCCCATTGGTCTACTCGTTGGCTGCTTGATTGCTGACTTCTTAAAAGAGACTCTACAGGAATTCCTTAGAGGCTCAGAGGTAAATTTTTTCCTGGTTGCTTTGCTAAGAATATTCTCTTGCTTCTTTATGTGATGGAATCTGTTTCACTTGTCTATTAGGATAAGGGACCGAATTTACCCCTTGTGATTATCAGTTGCTTCTTCGTCCTTGTCAAGGTCCTTGCTGCATATTTTCCGGCATGGCCTCAGGTATTTCTTCTGCATGTTGCCAATGGGGGTTTGCTGCAAGCTTTGTGGCTATGGAGATACTTATTGAAAGAAAAGGATGACCATAATGTCGAGAATTTATTCAATGGCCAAGATGTTTCATCAACTGTAATTTCTGAGAAATAGATGCAATTACTCCTGTAAATTAACATCTATATCATGGCTTTGTTTCTGATATAGCTGGATCCTTGTTTCTTTCCAAGGAATTCATGGAGATGGGTATCTTTTTGTTAAAGACGATGCTCAACTTTGGTCGGATAAAAAACCCGACCCTATGTTAACCTGTATATTTGACTATCTCCATTAAGAGAGAGAGAGAGAGGAAGAGAGAAAGAGAGCGCCTAGTTTATGACCTTGCTTTTTCATCGCATTTATACCCACTCCAACTGTACAATTTTTTTTAAAAAAAAAGGTTAAGAGCGCAGGAAAAAAGAAAAATTAAATTATTTGCTGAATGTTAAATGCTTGATACACATAAGCTACTAAATGTACTAATTTTCCCTTTTTTCTTTTTTTGTTCTCCTTTGTCATTGATCCATCGATGATGCCTCGCGATTGATCAACATAGGGTAACTGGAGCTGGTTACACATCCAGCCCCAACCTTATGGAAGATTAAAAAAAATAGGTAGTTGTCTCGTGATCATTACCTTCTCCTTAAAAAGACAAATTTATTAGAGTGTGCAACGTACACATTTATAAGGCTAAGATCTCTCCACTTCTTTCCAATGCGGGATCGTGGGATAGTGCTCTGTAATGGTCATGCTCATAATTGGAAAACTTAAAAGAGAGACAGATTGTTAGGTGAAAATGCAAATCAAAATTGTTATCCTTCTATCATGTGTAAATTCTATCGTGTATCAGTTACATAACATATAGTCGTGTCCCGTTCTCCAGAAGAAGAATAGAAAATCCCTAAATGGTAAAATGATCAACCTATACCTATTTTTATGTAACTGGATTTTCCTATCATGTACCATGGTCCCATTACAGCCTATCAGGATGACTCTTCAGCCACCTTCTGCATGATATTAGTTTTAATACATACACTAAATTTCGTGTAATTTATATACAGAAAGAATGAACTAAATTTCACAGGAGGCTACTCTTTTTCGAAATTGACAACAGCCCATGTTTCACTTACTTCACTTGTTTCCTTTCCTGAAAAGTGAAAGCCGCGTAGAAGTGTTATTTCTTTGATTCTGAAAGGTGTAAATCTTCCATGAGTTAATTGAATATTCAAATCAAACCTGGCTTAACTTCCTCTGGATCCTTGACATCTTTATGTTGAGGTGGTTGTGCAGGTTCACAGAATTCATGGGCAGTTATTGGGAACTGGCAATATGCTGAATGTAGCTGCTGATAGATCTGGTCCATTCTCCCTGACTGTTCATCATCTCTATCCATCTCTATAAGAACCTAAAAAAAAAAAAATTAAAATACTTGGGCATCACAACATAGAAGTAGACAGAAAACACACACCATGGAGAGAACATGTACAAAAACCACGAGTACCTTTACAGGGTCCTTGTCAAAAATTGGAGAAAACCGCTGCCTGCAATATTCGTTAAAAAGAAGAGTGCAGATAACCAGCGGAAAGGTGAAACCTGATGCAATTGGTGATTCTTTAATGCCAAAGACCCCAAGAGCTATAATTTGTGTCAACACCAGTGAAAAGATTGTTGTATTGTGAACAATAGGCCAAAAATGCCCTCCACCTTCGTACTTTGGTATATATACATTGAGAATCTGTAAAATTGAAATAGAAACCAACATAAAGAGACCATTAAATGGAAAACATGATTAATCAAATACAGAAATAGGACATCAAAGAAGAGACCAAGAATATTTAAGGCATCCAATTTCTGATCTTGCATCCAATTCTATCACTGTGCTATTGCACGTCTAGAAATTATAAATCATGGAATAAAACCCCAAATGTCCTCTACGGTATCCCCTCTCATGTTTTTTAATTTATAGAAACTAGACAAATGAAATTAACAGCCATACAATGGTCACTAGAAACAAGATTACATAAAGAGCTAGTCAACAGGAAAATAGAGAACATACGGTATTTGCAATTTGCAAGATTCAAACTAAATGCTAATTGTTAAAAGGTAACAGCACAAACAAATTCTATATTGCAGGCAAGACAATTAATTCTCAAAATAAATTTTGCTAGCTCAAAGGAACAGCATGTGAATTAAAACTTCAATCCAGCTATGCACACAATTTAAATGAGAACAAGAGGCAGAGTGAAATTTTCACCTGATTACGGTATACAAGATAAGCCAGTGAAAAGTATACCAGCAAAATTGGTAATATCAAGGGGGCCATAATTGAACAGGTGAACCCAAGAAGACCAAACAGTAAGACCCTAGGAACTTCTGTATGGTATGGGAAGGTCAAGAGATCATCAGACGAATCTTCACCATTTCTGAGAATAAATTTTTTTAACATGTTGCAGCCAAGAGGAAAAAGTTGCATTACTTCACAGGCCAGACCAGCCCAACCTGATGTCAAAACATAAGTCATGAAGAAGGTAGCCTGTAAATATGAAAAGCAGACTATTAATAACAACATAAATTAATCGTTTGAGTATTAACATGAAGTGAAAAGCTATATTGATCTATAGAATCCAATTCCTATTTGTTCAGAGAGGGCCTAAGTATCAATTAAAACTGTACATACAAAAGGTGAATTTTCACTAGTCTTTTGTAACGTATGGTGCACAAGACACAAGAATAACATATTAAGCATCACAAAAGCATCACCTGAGTAGGTATTGCTTTGGCAAGTTGAACAGGTATGTCTCTTACGCTGGAGAAGACACTCAATTGACTAATAACAGATCCTGAGAGAACATTAACAAAGAAAACATTCCATATTGTGAAGTACAATATCTTTAAGCCCGCACTCTTCTTCCTTCCACTACGAGAGACAGGCCCCTCTACTGATGAAAAGAACATCATCATTGGCGGAACAGTATACAGAAACAACATTAAGATGACACTAGGCAAGTAGCCTGTCACCACATGGCTCATGAGGTCCCTGCAAGGAAGCATAAATGAGTTTGCAAGTAAACATATTCAGACAATGTAAGCTATCATCTTTCAGATTTTTCCTTTTCCACCAGTAAAGTTCTTCAAGGATATAACAAGTCAGAGGGAAGGTAAGAAAGAGTTTACTGGGTTCAGATCAAACCAAAATTTTATAATTTTATTAAATTAAGCTGCCATTATAATCCGTTGATTTATTGTTCAACTCAATGCCAGTGGCCCCTAATCAGACACCATCCTGATAATGGCGATTCAGATATGAACAAAAGAAGCTAAGAGCCGAATCTAGAAGTAAATAACCGATGTAAAAATTTAACCTTAAAACACAACCAAGAAAGGCAACTATGAATTCACAAATAAGCTTTAACTAACAAGCTAGACCAGGAAAATTGAAACAAAAAATAATAATTTTGCATAAATAATCTTTGATGGCTTAAATGATCTTAAATGACACTAAATAATTTGTCAAGTCTGCTCCAATAAAATCAAAGTGGCGAGTATAGAGTAATAGCCAAATTACATGTAGCCTATGGCCTTGCGTTCATGTAGTCGCATATTTATGAAATGATATCATATAGAGATACGAATAATTCAGCTATGCAGTTGAAAAATCCTTTTTTCATTTAACTTTTAAATAGGCTGACAAATTAAATTTGCCTAGAATTTCACAATATCAAACTTATTAGATATAAAATGTGAAATCTTAACCTTTAACCATGACAAGAATCAAATACACCGCATCAAGAGTATACCAAAAGTATAAGCAACAAACATATACCATTCATCATTATAATGGAGCACTCACTTCTTTAAAAGTCCTCTCAGAAATGGAAATGTTCTTGATAGTTTCTCCAGTTGAGTCAAGCCTTGCACAAAAGTCACGGGGATAAGAAACAAAAACATGAAGACTATCGAAGCCAATAGTGTGGCTATCTTGCGAAGCCAAAGCTGTTTATATGGTATAGAGAGGTTTGACCATAAAACATCATGTGGTTCAGGAGCCAATTCTGTCACCCACAACATGGGATTTGGTGATTGAAGCATCTGTGTGGCAACCACAGCAGAGAACCGGGTCTTGAAAAAAACAAAAGCGGCAGCACACTCCTGTATTAAACCAAATATAATTTTAGCTAGAATGCAACCATTTTCACATAAGTCAGCAAAATCTGAGAACAAATATTGGCTGTAATCTATACCAAATGGCCAAATGAATTAAAATGACAACCAAAAAAGAATAACATATAGATGAAACATAAAGATGCAAGTTTGTCCAAGATTAAATGCCACCTACTGAAAAACAAATTGTTACTTCTTTTTGCTTACTGTTAAATCTCCGAAAAATTAATTGTTTCCTAATCCATAATAATTTGATATTCTCCGAGCACAAATATTCCATGTCATATTTCACCCTGATTCAGCTTCCATATCAAGATACTTATTTAGAATTCTTCATAAAATTATACAACAGGGACAGAGTTAGAATAGATGGTTGAGCCCATTGCAGGCCTTAAGGCAGGAATTAATCACTTCATGGGGGGAATAAATAACCCAAAAATGGTCTTTAGTCAAAAGGGGCACCGAGTTACCAGCTGAAAGGATCAAAACTTGAAATGCTAGTGTGCTAGTATTTGTGCACACTCAAGTGTGCAGTTAACCAAAATTCCTATTGCCCACAAGTATTTAATAGAAACAGAAAACTCCATAAAATGCATCAGGATGTTAGCCTTGTCCTAATCAGTTCAGCTTGCCAACTCAAACTAGACCATTCAAATGGGATAGCTTTTTGCCAAGTTCCTAGTACAAATAAACCACTTTTATAGTAAAACTAACCAGCTAATCTGTCTAATTCATGAAGCACTTGGTTTGCTATAGTTTGATCAGTTCCATAACTCTTTCTTTTACAAAAAAGGAGAAAAAAAAAAGAGAGAAAAGTATCATAATCCTACTCCTTGGAGTGATATTGGGAATCATAGGCACTAAACAAAAGAAATCGAAAACACCCAAAACATAGTAATTAAATTATATAAAAGATTAATAAAGATTAAACAAGTTTTAGAAATATTCAAGTTACTTCTTAGCAGTACATTTGTGGATCAGCTATTAAGTATTGACTAGTTTTCTCTGATGTCCCAAACCACAACTGGTTCTCAATCCAATTTCCATACATGAATTATATATATATATATATATATATAAATGCTCTCTAACATGTATCCTTTAGATCAAAGTTAGTAATGGGCACAATGGATTGAGCATAAAGATTTTACAGAAACGAAAATTTCGCATCAGAATGCTGCACGAAACCACTTAAATAATGCAAACCAATAAAGGCGAACAAAGAGAATCAGATAATTTGCAAAACCATAAAAAGCATGCAGCCATCATGAATATGACTGATGTCATTATTAAATTTGATTGCTCGAGATTCTTACATTCTCTCTTGTAGCTATATTCAGATCAGTAAAGCTGACGCCGTCCTTGACAGTCTCTGCTTCACTTGCAAGGATCTTGAACGAAGTAGTACTTCTTCCACAAAGAAAGCATGGCTTCAGACTTGGCCGATCAATAGGAACAGGGATAATCATGCTACACATTTTCTCTGCATCTACCTGCAAAGAAAGAATTTGCAAAATACTGCAATGTAGAGGAAAAAAAAATGTACAAGGACTAATTGCTAAATAAATAACAAAGAGACAGATGAAAATGAAGTTCTTCAATGTTCAACTGATAACAATACCTTAGTATACAAGAAAATAGACTAGGTCTTAACATAATAAAGTAAATATTTTATAATATAACAAATTCCTATTGAATAATAGGTATGTGAAAATCCATAAATATGGAATTAGTACTATTCTTGAATTTAACAGAAAAGAAAAATAAATGCTATATGTTGACCAATCAAAGCTACAAACTTAAATGTGAAACAAAAATAGATAAATACATGCAAATTCTGT
The DNA here is from genome assembly GCA_949671775.1 of Mallotus repandus. NCBI lineage: Eukaryota > Viridiplantae > Streptophyta > Magnoliopsida > Malpighiales > Euphorbiaceae > Mallotus > Mallotus repandus. Next base: position 26,356 of record CATIWM010259622.1, read on the forward strand.
CAAACATATAAAAGTTATATGTGAGCTGAAGAGTTTTTAGAAAAACTCAATAGCATATGCTTTAAACTTGTTGCGTACTGTTTAAGAGCTCATTAAAGTGCAAAATTTCACATACAAGTTGTCACATCTTCTTTCTTGGGAAAACACGGATATAAAGTTTGAAATTTCTAACATATAGGGCATTGTAGTAGTTTAATAAGTAAAAGACATAAAGCATTTTAAAACTATAAAATAACTAAATCAATGGCTGAATACATCTAAAGCATTACATTGAAAATAAATTACGTTGATAAAATCAATAAGTCAGATACGCACCATCAGTTTCTGTATAATGCCACGTTTGTACACCATTTGGTGTGATAGGTAGCTTGATGCGTAATAATTTGAGAAAAAAGTTTTCACTTTTTCACTATATGATTCGTCCGGAGACCATGGAATTGAACGGACAAGGATGGTGAAACGACTTGGATTTAGAGACGATCTAGTTATATGTGCCAGCCTCATGTCTGTAATGCTTTTGTACTCCTACATAAAGTTGGCAAAGGTCAAATAATCATAACATAATTGTCACAAGCACGCATACAATACACGCATAAACGCAAGTATCATCCATTATCAAGGAAAAGCGAAAAGAAGAAGCTGATCATAATTGTACTTCCTTACAAAGTAAAGAAGAACACAGGCCGCACAGGATATGATATACAAAGCAAGACAATGTGCCCAAAGCCTGACAATAGTAGAAACAAAAGAAAGCGATGATAAGCAACCTTATCTTGTTGGGTGGAATGCAAAAGATAAGGAAAAATAAAAAATTTAAATTTTAAAAATGAATAAGTACATAAAAACAGGGCTATAAAAAAAAAATCAAATCATACCATCTGGAACCTTGTTTGACATTTCCTATGGTAAATACATCCAATGACTCTGCTGCGATCCACTTGTGTCGCATATCTTTGCCATAATAATTCATGGGCAGCACTAAAAGAAGACAAATAATAGCAGCAATTGAAAACACACGAATACTGCAAAGAGACGAGAAAAGAATCCAAATCATAATCAGACAAACGCTAGTAGCTATCACAGAAAGTGAATATAGATAGTACCATGAATAAAATTATGGAGGAGAAGAGCTGACTAACCAGAAAACAAGCATGCGTTGAAAAGCCAAAGCATCAAGACCACCAATAGCTAAAATTTCTTCTTCAGTTGTTTCCCAAGCCTTAACTATCCAACTAGGAGAAGGCACAAATCTCTCAATAGAAAAAAAATCACTGTTCCTTATGCGCACCGAAGCAAGCCTCCGACCGAAATAAACAACCCGATTGCTAGGCTGTTTTCTCAATACTGAATACAGAGACAAAAGCACTATGCAAATACCTATATTGATCCCAGCTGAAGTTAAAAGTGCAGCAATGTCCATCTGTCACACCCGCTTCTCTTCACCTGCAAAAAAACTGCAAATCCATTAATTTCCTACACTTGTACAATACAATTTTTGTTTGCATTTTCATACACAGTGATCAAGAAACAGTTACCTGTCAAAAGCTAGAAAAATCGAACAAAAATAATAATTGAGATCCTGAAAAAAGTTTATATTCCATTGACACGCGTTTCCTTCAGCTTTACATTAACAACCACAAAAATCAAATTAAAAATTATTATTCAATCAATCAAACAAGTGAAGGCGACAGGAACAGGATTGAATGCTACAAACCCTAAATACAATCAGAATCGAACCAAAAAATGGTGAAGTTGGTTACTTCAAGCAAAAAAATAAAAATAAAAAATTATAATTTTTTATTTCCAAGTAAAAAGGAAAGAGAAAATTCGGTATTGCGGGAGACTGCCACGTTGTCAGTTTCTTATACAGATTCGGGAGAGAGCGACGGATGTGCCAAGTGGTGTACAGCGAGAGCACAGATCCAACTGTTGAAAACGGACTGACTTTTAAGTTAGATGCCGGTGACGTGGACTGTTTTCTTTTGGATAGGGGTTTTTAAGTTGGTGGCGTATGTTAGGGTGTGGTGAGGTGTACGTTGAGTTGAGTAGAACTTGGGCTTCGGCCTACAGTTTTATAAATGGGCCTTGTGTGTTTTGTTTTGGAACCTTTTGGAGGAATGGATAATAATGCAAGCAATGTTTGCCACCCCAAGTCCCCACATCACTATCAATTGAAAAACTTTACACTTTAAAGTATATTTGAATACAAGCTTTTGATTTAAAATTTTAAATATAAAAATTTCAAATAATATATAGGTACATGTCATTTTAAATTCTCATTAAATGAGCTATTAAATTCATTGTGAATTTGTTTGAAATCCTTATAATAATACAAATACATGTAGCTACCAAATAAGAGATTTCATTGAAATCCAAATTTATGTTCAAATTCTTTGCATTCAAATATAACATTAATTAATTTAAAATTACATAATCATTTTCGAAGAATGAATAGTGAAACGATATAATTTCCTTTAAGACGTCAATAGATTAAGGATTCGATTCTTACTTTCTCCATCTCTTCCAGTTTAAAAAAAAAAAAAATCAGATAATGACATCTATTAATTAGATCAGGTGGCAATGACATAACTTGAAAGGAACATGAGTGATTTGCTTCAAGAAATGGTCCTAGAAGAGTAACTTAAGGGGATCTTTATGCTATATATATATACATATATATAGGATTTACATTAACTGACCTTATGGCTTCCACAGTCGTCTCTATTGCAGGGTATTATAGAATTGGATTCTCCATTCATTTTTTGTAATTTTATAGTTAATATAACATGAGTGATTTGCTTCAAGAAATGGTCATTTTCTAGTTGGCTTACATTATAAGGGAAACAAAAGAAAGGAAAAAATAGTAGCTTTTCAAAATAAAAAATTTGATACAAAGTTTGCTTGCAATGTGCTTTTGAAGTTGAGATTAATATGGTCAAGGAATTGAATCCATGTGCTGATTGAATATGGCTAAGCATGTTTATGTTTCAAATTATTATATTAAATCATTAAATATGTAATATATAGTTTTAATATTTTATATTTATTGATAAAAATATAATATATATTATTATATTATATATTGTAAATTTAAAGATTAAATATAACATGGTTATGAGCTAAAATTTTTTTGAGGTATCACTACTTTTTAAGTTGTTTTTGAGAGTGTACCTGAGATCTAATTCAAATGGTAACAACATTTTATTATGAGAAAATAAATTTTAAATTTATGCCATATGTCCAATAATAATTACATTTGTAATTTACTTTATCATGACTCACAAAATAAATTTATAAAATATCTTTTTTGAATTGAAGAGGAAAAAGGTAAAAGTCAAACCTTTAATCTATATATTTTTTAAAAACGTTTTACATAAAGTATTAATTTTTATTAGCTAACAAAAAGAATTGCTTTCCAGAGTTCTACAACCATTAAAAGAACAAAAATGTTGTTTTTGGGAGTTCTACAACTACTACTACTACAAAAAAAAAAAACATAAGTTGTTTTCGAGAGTCCTACAACTACAACTGCTAGCAGGACGATGTTAGATTTTGATGCCAAATGGCAACATAACCTGTAACTTCGAACTATGGGTCTGCCGACTTCTACCAATTAACACACACACGAACAAAACAAAACGTTCTACATTAGAACAAAAGGAACCACAGCATGCATATGTATGGCTCCAAGATAACTAGCATCATTTACACGTGAATTTGTATTATTTTCATTTGAAGAAAAAAGCAAGTTTATTTTGGATTTTGGTAATGATGATAGACAAAACAAAAATATTGGTTTGTTGAATATAGGACAAACGGTTGCAAAATAAACGGATATATATATATTATATATATTAGAAAGTTTGCCCATACTTTGCCACGGTATAATACATACTTCATTTAATGTAGACATCAAATTTGTATTGATTATTTAATATAGACATTAAATTTATATTTTTAATATTAATGTTTTATGCAAATCGTTCATGTGAAAAAAATGAAAGCAAATTACATAAAAGCAAAAAATAATGTTAATTTTTATCTTCGTATAGGTCATCAAACTTGTAAAGAAAAAGAAAAAAATTAATTAAAATTATAATTTTTAACAAATATTTAATGATAATTTCAAGAAAAAACTACAAAATGGAAATAAAAATAATTATTATTTGGTGATTCTATTATAAAATGGTAAAATTAAAAGATTTAAATTTAAAATATTAAATTTGACAAACAAATAAATATTAATTTTTTTGGTGGAATTGAAAAATTTTAAATAAGATATTTCATCAGCACATATAATTTTTTTATATTAAATTTATTAGTACATAGTATTTTTGCTAAACATAATTTTCAACCATAACATGACCTCAAAAAATAAGTAAAATAACAACTTATTCAATTTATATTTTAAAAATAATTACAAGAAAATAGCACTGAATTTTTTTTATTTAACTCAAAACCATAAAATATTTTTGTTTAATTGCTCTGTTTTTTTAAAAAAAAAAATTCTAAACAAATAAATAAATAAACAAAATCATTGCTTTCTAAAGAAAAAACACTTATTTCACAAAGCAAATGCTACTAAATTAAACAAACAAATATAAGTGTTATTTTTTTTAAAAAAATTAATCAAATACACTATAACCACATGTAAAAATTAATACCATACCACAAATTTTCTAACTTTTATTGATCCCATAATTTTTATTCAATATAATATTTCAATTTACTTTTTTTGTCAACCCCATAAATTTATCCAATTTAATATTCATATAATAATCAGTGAAGAAATAAAGAAAAGTTAGGGTGCTAAAAAAAACACAATATAAACTAATTACTGCATATTTATATATTTTTTTAATTTGAATATACAACAGTGCCTTTTTTTAAAAAATATTTTTCTTAAATTACGAAATCAGCACACCTATTTTTCTATTTTAACAAACAACCAATTTTTCTTTTTAAAATATAAAATATATGTTTTACATATTAAAGTACAAAATAAGAACAATAAATTTCCATTTACCCGATAATTTTTCATACTTAACTAAAAAAAGTAACAAATGCAATGTCCTATTCTTTGTTTGCACATTTAAAAATAACCAATTTTTTAAAAATATTTAACAGTTTAACTAAAAACAACAAAATCAATTTACTGCAGAAAAAAAAATTTCTAAAAGATAAAAAAAAGGCCAAATACAAATACAACCAAAATAACAAAATCAAAATAAAAAAATAGAAATATAATCATTTATGCAGCCTTAAGGTTTATAAACAATGAAATGAAACAAAATAGACGAAAAAGCTACTCAAAATGGTAATGAATTGCATTCTACTCAAGGGTATTTGAGGAAAAAAACCCAAAGCATAAGATAGCAAAAAAAAAGGACACCGTTTTGGAAGATTTAAATAAAAGAGAAATAAGTGGCAAATAACATAATTTTAGCAAAATCGATGCCCAATTAATTTACTGTAGCACTATAGTGAAATCAAGTTTTAAATTTTATATAGGAATAAAGTTTGATTTGGCCCTCAAAATTTTCAATAAAGTTCAATTTGGTCCAAAATGATCTTTTTCATTCAATTTAGCACGAAACTTGCACTTAATGTGTCATTTAAACCCATTTTTTCACAATTCAAGAACCGTGTAATTCACGTTGTGATTAAGGTGCGTAAAATCAATAGAAAATTAAATTATCAGTTGAATTAAAATAAAAAATAACCATAAACTTAAATAGCAAAATTATAAATTAGAATTAAAAACGTCAAAATTAATCACAAGCAGATCCCTGCCCTTTCACTCCATTTTCTCTGTGAATCTCACACTCAAAATTTCTCTCACTGCTCTTTTGTTGTTCATCCTTCTTCTTCTTCTTCTTCTTCTTTTTCTTCTTCTTCTCCTTTCCAGCCAGTCCTCGACCCCTACATTCCCCCTGACAACACCAATTTTCCTGACGGCCAGCCCCTTTCTTGTATATCTAAAAGAGGGAGATCTGCTCTTGCTTCTTTAATTTCTTGCAGAATTGCTCCTACTTCTTTGATTCCTTGGAGATCTGCTTCTACTTTTTCGATTCCTCAGAGACCAGCTAAAATAAAGACCAAGAAATTCAGTTGCTTTAACAGACAATGAAAATTATGCCATAGATAAAAATGATGAAAGTTCAGTTGCAACATAGGATCTAAAGACATTTTCTCAC
>CATIWM010259627.1:0-56425 GCA_949671775.1 Mallotus repandus
TTTGTGGTATGGAACTTGCATCAACAGGGACTTTCCAAATGGTTGGGCTCCACTTCAACATATAATAGTTGAAGGTCTAGTAAGATCCGGATCACAAGCAGCAAGATCCTTGGCACAAGATATAGCTGTGAGATGGATCAGAACCAACTATGTTGGATACATGAAAACAGGTGCAATGCACGAAAAATACAATGTAGAGAAATGTGGACAATTCGGAGGCGGTGGTGAATATGCACCTCAGGTACATATACACAAAATGCTTAAGGTTAACTATGAAAGAACATGTATTGTCTCATGTGTAATGCATGCTGTTGGCAAATATTCTGTGTCCTACAAGAAGGGGCCTGACAGTTTGTTCTCAACAACCCATCACTGTTTTTTTTTTTTTTAACGAAACCCATCACTGTTTTTGGTTTGCTGCAAATGCAGACTGGTTTTGGTTGGTCAAATGGAGTCGTGCTGGCATTCTTGGAGGAGTTTGGATGGCCTCAGGATCGACATATAGATTGCTGATTGAGCTGTTGACTACGAAACTGAACATAATGATTTTCAAGTTGTTTATTTATAATATATTTATGCAAATAAAAACTCTTCGCTTTGCTTTTCTGTCTGTTGAGGTCAATCTGGAAGAGGGGACAGGAAGTTAAGAAACTATTGAGTAAGGTCACTTTCACTTTCTGAATGACAGGAAGTTAAGAAACTATTGAGTAAGGTCACTTTCACTTTCTGAACTTCTTCTCCCTTAACAACCAACTCCAAGGTAGGTTCCAGACATAAGTGAGCAACCGCAGCTACAAGGAGGGAAGCTGGGATGCATATTAATATTATCTTGTAATGTTACGTGTTTCAGCTTGTGTTCGTGTACATCAGATAAAATCATTAATGTACCTGAAACAGAAATAGTACAATTCTAATTATTGTGTTCCTGGGCTATTGATGTTTGGCCCCAGCATCCACCAGAAGCTGTCACGACAAAGTTCTACAAAGGACTAAAACCATCATATGCAATGCAACAATGACAAAAAAAAAAAAAAAAAAAAAAAAACCAACAACAACAACAGCAACATTAGTTGCTAAATCCTTCAATCACTAAACAGTAAAAACAACCTTAATAGTGGTTAACCTTACATCTCAAATTGTGTTTATCCTGAATAGTGGTTAACCTTACATATCAAATTGTGCTTATCTTGTTAAAAAAATAAAAGAAATCAAATATTCATTGATTTTTCTGATGATTAGGGTTAAGATTTTTCTATAGCTACATGATATGGTGATCATTAACACACATGCAATAAGATGATTAGGGTAAGATTTTTCTGGTTAATGCATGTACCAATAATTGCTCATATTTGATTAAAATTATGTAGAAAGAAGATTAGGTTTCCTGATCATGACACAAGGAATGGATATGCTCTATAGGTAGTTAGTAGCAGCAGCAGCATTAGTAGCAATATAACACACAATAATGATTATTCCAAAGCTGGTGGAGTTAGTTGCTTAATACTTAATTAGTTTATGTCACAATCTTAAATAAGGAAATGACAAGAGGTTATTAACCATATTAATCATAATTAATTCACTCAAATCAGATTTGCACATAAGCTAGTCACGCTCCAACTCATATATGTGGACATCTTTGTGGACTAATTCCATCACTAAAGATTGTAGGGCCTGTGTGGTGGGTGGAAGTGGTGGGTCATTTCTCAACCATTGTTAGATCTTCTAAAAATAATATAACAATGTTAAAGAAAAATTGTAATCTAAACTTGAAAAAAAGCCTAATTTGTAGCAAGATTTACATGCCTTAGTTTTGTTTGTTTTTGTGATAATTAGGACAAAAGAGAAACAATTTATTATTGCACATATTTTACAACCCCCCAATACAGTCTTATTTGAGGGAGGGGAGAATCCACTAGGTATCAATGACAATGAGATTCTCTCTTTTGATACTCTACTTCTATCATTTGAGTTAGGTATATTGAGCATTGCAAAACCAAGTCATATAGTTCTTCTATTTTTTAAAGGTTTTTTTTTTAATGTTTCTTTTCAAATATGGAAATTTTTAATGAAAAAAACAATAATTTTTAGAATTTATCCAATCTTTCTGAAAATTGAGCAGTTAAGTAATATCCCTCTTTTAAAACTTTTTTAGAAAATAATTAATTCTTACTTTCCTCTTCTCTAAGCTTAAAAAAAATTATCTAACCTTTAGTCTTGCGAAATAAGTTATATATATAATTAGCTAAAAATTGCATCAAATTTTCATTTCTCATATGCTTTTAATTCTTTTAAATTCAAAAATGTTTGGGTGGGAACTTGGGGTAATATGAAGTTGACAACCTTGTTTCACAACAAACCATTAACAAAATTAATCATATAATATCATAGCTAATTATATTTTAGATTAAAGTGGTTTATTCAAATCAAGAAGGTGGAGGGATGATTAGTGTCATCAAACTCAAAGAATAATTTAGTGCAAGAGATTGGAAAGTATGGTCCTAATTTTAAGGGTAAGGGACCCTTTAAGATTCTGAGGCTCCCACCAAAAAAGAGTCACAAAATTGGCAATCATTGTAGAAGAATGGTATTATACAATTGCACCATTCATTTACTCTTTTCATATAAAAAAAATAAAAAATTGTTTCAATTTTAGATTAGGAAATGAGTAAGTGGGAAGTAATGACCAGATTAGCAATATTACTTATAATACATTAATTACAAAATTATAATTTAATTAATTCTTAAACTAATCTGTATTCTCTCTTTTTTCTAGTGCATCTTAATAGTCAAATAGAGTTGGCTAACAAGAAGCCTAAATTAGTGATAATAAAATAAATTAAAGAAAGAGATTTTTTTAAATATAGTTTTTTAGTTTTTGAAATAATAGTTAAATCAAAGAAATTTGTACAAAATCCAAGGCTTGATCTGATGGGGTTTGTCCATGTGTACTGAATAAATCCAAACGAAATCAGCTTTTTGGTTGTAAGGTGCATACATGTATTTGTATATAATTAATACACCTCAGTTTAATATATATATATATATATATATATATATATAATTAACACACCAATAAATGACAAATTAAATTTTATCACAAAGATTTAATTTGCTGTCTAATCATGTCTATTAGGAAGACATTTTAGTCTTCTTGTAAGCACCATGGGCAAGATTAGAAAAATCTATATCACCCTTAATCATAGAAGCATCATTTGTTATATATATATATATATATATATATATATATATATATTAGTTGATGAATCAAACACTTTAGAAGTTCAAAAATTTGTGAGGGAGACAGCGATTTAGTAGTTATTTTTCTTAAAAATATTTGGAAGTACGAAATTTAAATTTTATTATTATTAATTTATGAAATTAATTTTTATCTAATTTAAAAAATAATTATTTTCACTTAACTTTTATTACTTTCTATTAATAAAAAAATCTAAAATTTTGAATAAATACTCAATCAATGAAATGGTTGATGAAAATAATTACATTGAGAGTTAACATGAAAAAAGTTGGTAGCAAAAGGAACCTATAATAATTACTATAGCCATAATTATAATAAATTGTATGGTTCATGCATTGCATAATGAAATAATTTATATATATAATAATTATTGTTACTAAACAATCATTTGATAAACAATTTCCACCTTTGCTTTTTCCCCTTAATTGCATGTATAATGTTGACTTCCAGTGCAAAAGGTAACTAATTAAGCCTTTGCCTAATCATTGGTTTAATCCTAATTAGCTTAGAAGTATGTTGCAACTTTAATATTTACCTTTAAACAAACAAATCTACTTTTTACTTTCTATACAAATAATTAGGAAAAAAAAAGAAAATGATTTAATGAAGTGAAAATAGTTTAACCAAATAATATATATGATTATCAATTAGAGATGGCTTAATTGATATTTTCATTTTGCGAGATATAATAGATTTTGATTTCGAATTTTTTGGCCACCATCCATCGGCGGAAGATTGTAAATTCGAATTTTCAAAGTTAATATCTACTAATATTTATGAAAATTATGTACCATTAAATCTCCATTGAATTAAAAAATATATATGATATGGTTTTTTGGGCATAGTTGATCTCTTCAAACACTCCAAAATTTCCAAATTTCAGTCCCCAAAAAAATAAATGGAGGGGCTGCTGCAATTCAACAGATAATATAAAGAGATAAAAAGATATGTATATATAAAGAGGTTTGTTGTTATTGCCAGGTGTGGGGGGTTGATAAGGTTGGAATCTGATCTAGATGTTGCACTGAGTTTTCTTCCTGTCAATTGGCATAATTTGAGGTTAAGTCAATGTCGCTGCCATGTGCTTGTCTATGGAAGAAGAAAATTTTTTTGTGGCCTGTATTTTTGGACCAATCTCGGTGGTCTCTTTGTAATGAAAGATTTTTATAAGCTAGGTACATTGTGGTAAAAATTTAATTTGGTGGGCATATGATGTTGACATTATATTACAGTTAGTTATCACCAAAATCTTTTATATTCTGTCTTTTTCATCTTCTTTTTTTCTTCTCCTTGCACTGTCCTTGTAAAAATTTCAGGGTCGGATTGTGACACTAAAATTATTGTCGATAATTATTATAATTAATTAATAAAAATTTATTTTTATTAAAGTGATGTCTTAAGTTTGAATTGTAAATATATTAATTGTTAAAAAAAATTTATTACTTTTATAGTACTATTAAAATTGAATCAAATTAGTTAAAAGTCATATAAATTTTAAATATTAATAGTTCATATGAACAAAATTTATTGTCATTTCTATAGGCATTTTTTTGGGGTTATGGAGTTCCATACAATAATCTTTTCTTGTGCAAAAAAAGAAAAATCGTAGGGTATGCAATTCAAGTGTTGTTACCCCCTCCCTTTTCTTCATGTTCTTTTCTTTTCTTTTCGTTGTTTGGATCAGATTGTCCCATATCCCATTACCAGCTGGAAAGTTTAATTTGATGAGAAAGGCCTACTCCATTTTTGGTTTTTTTTTTTCCCTATAGATATCTCCTTTTTTTGGGCAAAGTATTTTTCTCATTAATATAATTTTATCGATAAAGATATTGTATTTTTTATTTTTTATTTTTAATTTTACATGATAATAATATTCAATAAGTAATCAAAATTTCATTATTTTGTTTTGAGACAAAAATTATCATATTTATAAGACATAAATTTTCAACTTTTTCGTGAATAAAGAATTTAAACTCATATTTTTCCATCAAATTCATAATCATAAAGTATTAAAAATGATGAATATATTAAGGGTACATTTGCTTCTTTTTTTTTTTAAGTGTAGCTTGCAATGATTCTGTATGGTCACGATAGTTAATTGTTAGAGTAAACTGACATAAATTTTATTATTTATAGGTGTATAATAGATACTATGGATTTGAACTTAAAATCTTAAAATTTTAGAAATTCAGACTGACTAGACCTCATATGAAGTACATTTGCCTCAATATTATTTAGGAAAAATTGCTATTTCCCCCCTGTATTTTGACCTATTACACTATTTTATTCTCGACATTTTAAAATTATATTTATTCGTCCTTATATTTTGGTGAAATAAATTAAAAAGTCATTCATGTACTTTTTCCGTTAAATAGTCATTAAATAGCTATGAAAAGATTAAAATAGCCCTTTTTACACTTTGTGCCTTGAATTGAGAAAGAAAAGGAAGAAAAACAGTAAGCAGAGAGAGCAATGTTTTTTTTTTAGACAATTATAAAGTTAGCTAGGATTTTTTTTTTCTTTTTCTTTCTTCTTGAGTGGTCTGTGTGTGTTTTTGTGTGTGCACGTTTTGAGTGGTTTGTGTGTGTTTTATTGGGTGTAATTTTTTTCTTTTAATTTTGAAGATATGACAAAGGGGATAGTAGGGTTTCGAGACTACTGCTGGTGATGGTGGCACATCTTACGGCTGCTTGTGGTGGTCGAGTACTTCGCGAGATTGAACATAGTAGAGCAAGAATGGAACAGGACTAGAAGTTATCTGGGTTTTGATGAGAAAGAAAGTGGCGAGATTAAGAGGAATTGAATGGAAGTATGGTCCTACCAGAAAATCCTCAAGTTGAGACTAGATCATGTGGTAAGCTCTAGCATATGTTGGTACTGCTTGTGGTGGTGTTGAGTGGTGATGGTACTGCTTTTTTTTTATTTTGTTAGAGGTGTTGATTTTGATTTTATTGATGTTGATGGCGCTATTGGGTGGTAGTGTTTGGAGGTATTGTAGTGTCGATGGAAATGGTGATGAGTGGTGATGGTAGTGTCCTTCGGTGATGTTGATGATGGTGGCGATGAGTGATGGCAAATGATGGTGGCAGTGGGTAATGGCGGATGATGGTGTTTGTTAGTGTTGGATAGTGGAGGTAGCGGCGGTGTGTTAGGTGCAGGTGGTAGTGAGGAGTGACAACAAATGTGGGGATGAAGAAAGCAGTATTAGTTGAAATATGGTTGATAAGCAAGTGAGGAAGTCTTTGCAAAATGGTTATGGATGGTGTTTGTCGGTGTCGGATGGTGGTCGCCGAAGAAAGAAAGCGACGGGGCTAAGAAAGATGGTGATATAAATTCAAGAAGGTGACGGAGAAGCAAAAGTTGAGAAAAAAGAAGGTAGTGAAAAGAAAGAAAAAGATGGTGCTAAGAAGGTTGTTGCACTAGCTTCGGCAACACCTGCACCTGCACCAAGCGGTGGTGACAGTGGTGCTATAAGGCAGTGGAAGTGAGCAAGTATAACTATGTACAACAAGGGTGTTATGGAACCAATATACAATTAAAATGTTAAAGGGTACTTTTGACTTTTCATTTCATTTTTTCAATTTTACCTCTTTTTTATGGTTGATTGTCAAAAAAACTTTACAGAATGGTGAACGAGTTTAATTGACCAAATTATAAGGACGAATGAATGTATTTTTCAAATGTCAATGATGAAGTAGTATAATATACCTAAACACAGGGGAAATAGCCATTATCCCTGTTATTTAAAGGGATAAGGTACATTTTGGCCCTTAATATGTACCCTGGGGCTCACTTGAGCACCTTATCTAATTTCGGGCTCAATTAAACAAAAAAATCAAGTTTTTTTTGTAATCCAATCCCTCCACATAAACTTCTATCTACTCCACCCTATTTCAACCCATTAGTGCCCTTAAAGTTAGGCCAAATAAGATGCCACGTAGACCAACATAAATCTCCTATTAACCAATAACCCCTTTCCTTCCATGTAAATAGACTCAAACTCAGAGAAACTCATAAAATCACGACCTCACTCTCCATCTCCTTCTTTGTACAGTAGCCTCGCTGTGAACCCTAAAAAAATTGGGCGACAATAATTGAAATACAAGAGTATTGTAATTAGTGGGAAAATCATATGGCTTCTTCATCATCTTCAACAGCAAGCTCAATGAGGCATTCAAATATGGAGAATAATTACGAAGGAGCACTAAGGTACTGCAAATATAAATATAGGGGAATGAAAGTGAAGGCTCTGAGCTAGACATCGTGGATGAATGAAAATCCTGGGAGGAGATTTTGTGCATGCCCTAACTATGAGGTAAGTAGGTGAAATTTCCATTAGAATTTTATTTTCAGTGTAATATTGGGGAAAATTAATTTTTAACTTTGTGTTTTGAACTTTGTTATTAAAAAAATTTCAGGGAAACAGTTGTGGGTATTTTAGATGGCATGACGAGCCTTTGAGTGAAAGGGTGAAGGATTTGATAAATGAATTGAAAATGGGAAAATAGAAAATTGGTTGTTAAGAATAGGCAGTTGAATGTGATAAAAAATGAAGAACATTGTGATTATCAAGAAGTTGCTGCTGAAATTGATGATCTTTGCGTGGAGTTGAGCAAATTGAAAAAGGTAAAATTAGAGCTGAATGATTATGAGATGATAAGGAAAAGGCTCAGAACAACATATTTTGTTATTTGTATATCTTGGATGGTGTTTGTAATTTTCTGTTTTATGGTGTAGTTTGTTAGCATCTGTTAGTGTTGGTTTTGCAATTGTAATGGAAGCAGATTTTGCAATTGTAATGGTTGCATTTGATTGTCAAATGTATGTATGTGTTTGCACTTGTAATGAAAATATCATATTGGAATGTCTGCCCTTTGCAAATTTATCTGAGCAACATAATTATTCCTACCAAAAAAATATATTTTATTAATGATTTAGGAATCTAAAAGTAATATAGCAGCCATATGGAAAGGACTTGAGCACATCATTACAATATGAACCTAAAAAAACATCAATTGAACTTCATCATAACATAGACCTGTCATTAAGTTTCAGCAAAAAAGCAGTAGATGTTCAAAGCCATTTTGTAACATCCATAAGTTCACTACAGCACATGTACTAGTGCACTAACAAAATACAAGTTGTATCAAGTTCCTTTTCAACTTGATTCATGGTTCATGAGTTCAAGTTCATGCAAAACTTGATTGAAACTAGCAAAATGATAAAGCCTAATATAAAGTTTGGCTAACAAAAAGATTTTCCAGACAATTACTACCCTAATTACATTCTATTGATGTCTAGGTTTGAATCATCTTTTGCTTTTGTCTCAGCTACATTTTTTGTTGTTAATTCTGAAGATTGCTTGAGCTAATGGTAGGAGCTCCTCTCCATTGCAATCCTGGAGGCTGAAATGGCAAATTTATTGCCATGGTAACCTGTGAGCCATCTCCATGAAAAGTAATTGGCCTTGAAGGTGCTGATGTTGCATGTCTCAGTTTGCTCCTCCTTATTTCTCTTTCATTTGGTATCGGACCTCTCGTTTCAGGATCAAAATTAGGTGCAAAAATAGGTGCATTGCCACTAGATATAACCTCTTAATTGAAGTCCCTTGCTATTAAAAATAAAAACATTTATTTGTTACCACCATTCCAATGACAAAATTATTAAAGAAATTTGATTAATAACCTGATTCCCTTTATTAAATTGCAATGGTCTCACATTTAACATAGATCTCCTTGTATTCAGATTCATATAGCAACCATAGCCTGCGTTTCTTAGCATCCGAGTTGATGTAGCCTGAATCTGTGGGGTGCTTACTGATATATGAAGTACAATGGATGGGTTAGCAGCTACTTCAGGTGTTGTTGTTGCTTGTGCAACTATTCTGGAAGCTGCTTTTGGTACTCGTCCCCTCTGCTCTTGGTATTCTCCACTAAAGAATGATGTGTTAAGTCATGTGTTGCCGAAGGGTTCTCCACTGAGAACTTAGAGGTATTGATGAAGTCCCCTGCGAAAGCTATCTCAATATTAGTTATATAAAATAGAATTGAATAATTTTAAAATTATAATAACCATCTTGTGGTAATCTGATTCCCTTTATTAGGGCATAATCTTCTATTATGACTTGGATCTCCACATATTCCATAATGTTGTTTGGTGCCTTTTTTGGACAGCTTACTTGTCGATTTTGTCTCATTGGAAGCTCTTATTCTTTTCACTCTTAGTCTACCAACCATCTTTACTAGAGGAGGAGGTTCAATTGCTTGGTACTCATCAATTTTCATGAACTTCTTTCTGGGGACAGGTTGTAGATAGTATTTATAGGCTGATTCATAATAAGACTTATGGTACCAGTTTGGGATAACAGAAATTGGATCCACTTTTGAGTGATATAAAGCACAAATTGCATGTGCACATAGGATCCCAGACAATTCTCATTGCCTGCAAGTGCACAACTGTTTGTCCAAGAAAATAGTGTGCTTGTCATCCCCTTCCCCTATTTCACAACCCATATCTCCATTAAAAATAACCTGACAGCTACTTGCAATCTCCTTATTATCTTGTAAAATAGCCATGCATGATGGACTCCAATCATTAAACCACCTTTGAGATTTAACTTTATTATTTGCAATCAAGTTCATTGTTTGAAGTCTAATATCATCTAGCATGCTAATTATGGGTTTCATTCTACCATCATTCACCCAAGAATTAAAACATTCTGATTTGTTGTTATCAACCATAGGGGACTGACATCTAGAGCTAAAATAAGCTCTACACCATGAATGAAGGGGAGGGGGGTACCTTAAGAGGTCTTATGCCGCTTTCAGTTCAACTCACCAATTTTAGACAACACGCACAAATCTATAATTTTTTCTTCATTTCTGGACCTCTATGCTTTTTAGACCAATTTGAATAAATATGGCATGCATACCAACGATGCTCAGCCTCAGGTAATATATTGCTTACAACATCAATCAACCCTACAAAAAGGCACATTAAAATTTCTTTGTTAAATGTAAATGAACGTAGCAATAAAAAAAACCAAATAAAATTCACAAACTAATTTTCACAATGTTATCTTTTGCATATATGATATTATTGCTTGTTTTGATCTATCACCCAGTTCTAATCCTTGAACAAGCCAAGAAAGAAACCATCTCCAATTTCCTTTGTTCTCTTTATCCACTACTGCCCAAGCAATTAGCACCATTTGATGGTCCCCATCTTGTCTAACAATTGTTAGTAGTTGACCCTTATAAACACCTCTAAGAAAGCAGCCATCGAGACCTATAATTGATCTACATCCCTCTAACCTATTCTTTTTGCATGCATCAAAACAGATAAAAATTCTTCTGAACACCCTCCTACCTTCTTTCAATGCTTCCTTACATAGTTCGATTTTAGCCTTTGTCCCCGGGTTGCTTCTTTTCAAAGAAACTGCATAGGCTTTAAGATATCTAAATTCTACTCGATAGCTACCATCAAGTTCTTGAATTATCTTTCTCTTTGCCCTTTTGCATTTTACAAAACTTACATTCAGTTTTAGGTCTTTCTTTGCATCTGCTACCATGTGTGCCACCCTATAGTTAGGGTTCTTGTAAATCTTCTCCTTAAAATGCTTTGCTAAAAAATTTGCGGAGGCACTTGGAATGAAGTAGTGCCTAAAACATCGATGTTTTTCAACAAGATTTTTCATTACCAACCCCGCATTTTTTCTATCCTTGGAAATGAGCAGTGTAAAAGGACACCCTCCCTCATTAAGGCACTTGGATCTTATTCTTAGAGGCTCATTAGGATTTGTCTTTAATTTAAATCCATAGGTAACAATATAGTTACTAATTGCTACCCTAGCCTCATTAGCATATGCAAAGGACATACCAAACCTGAAATAATTTATACATGTACTACCTTCATACCTTTCCCTCTCTTCCTCTATTGGTGCAGACTCATTTTAGCATTGTTAGAGCTATCACTATCGTCACTTTCTTCATTCAACTCTGTTTCCTCTCCTTTTCCATCACCTTTACAAACATATCCAGTAGAAAATCCATTTAAGTTGTTCCCTTGTTCACTTTGTCCCAAGTCATTTTCATTAATCTCAGCATTTTGGTCATTTTCCATCTACTCCATCCGTAGCTGCAATCATGGTCAGCATGCCACTCAATAGGCAAAATATTAGTTACAAACATAGACTCACTAATTTCATGATTTGCATAAAGCTCAATTTCTTGTAACCAACTTTATTTTCTTATATAATCTAACACCCTTCTAATACTTGCATCATCGTATACTAAAAATAACCCATTATTAAGTTCTTTTCCCGGTTCTAGAACAAATACTTTCTCCAAATTTGGAAAGCCTCGCAGCTTTTGAAATCTATACAATATGTCTTGATAGCACATATAGTCTAGATCAAAATCATAAACTACATCCACCTCACCATTAACATACCGAAGTTTACTGTCTACATATTCTCAGGAACCTCCATAGTTGAACCGAACGTCAATTGTTTCACTCATTCTGAATTTATAGACAAAGAAAATGGCACAATAAATTACGAACTCATTGTTGATCATAGACCCGATATCAATGCATGTTTAATACAACCAAGTTTAAGTGCATAGATAAACCCTCTGTGCATGTCAAAATAATGCATGTCAAAATGCCCTAAATAATAGATATCACACAAATTCAAGCTCAATCTCTTAGTAAATTAATATTTAGTTTTGGTTAATGCATCAATGCAACAACACCACACACCCAACACCCATTTTGTTATTATAAAATTAAAAAAAAATTGGAACAATGCAGCACCTTTCCAAAAGCGACAGCTTTCTTCAAAGTCACATTCAAATCCCCAAAGCACTATTGGAATTTCACTTACTTCACATGCCTGCGCCTGTAAATTTCATTCTTCCTAGGGTTACAAAGGTAAAGCAACGAAAAGGATGACAACAACTTCTTCTAGAAATGTTTTGTCTCTCTTCAATCAAGATGGAGGGTGGGTTGGTGGGTGGGTCTTTAGTGGGTCTTTTGTGTTTACTCTCTACTTTTTAACTTTTTTTTAGGGTTTAATTTCTTTTGGTTAACAAGAGATTTATGTTGGTCTACATGGCATCTTATTTGGCCCAACTTTAAGGGCGCTAACGGATTGAAACAGGGTGGAGTAGACAGACGTTTATGTGAGGCCATGGATTATAAAAAAACTTGATTTTTTTGTTTAATTGAGCCCAAACTTAAATAAGATGTTTAAGTACGCTCCAGAGTAAACATTAGGGGTCAAAATGTAACTTATCCCTTATTTAAAAAGGGGAGTGGTGATTAAAGTAAAACTGTTTGTTGGTAAAAGAAAAGAACACAAAATGGTGGATGAAGCGATGTAATGTCACCATCGGTCCCGGCCATTGGTATGAGGAGTAAGGAGTAGGGAATGGGAGGGCCCCGGTCGTCGATCTGCCACTAGTCAAATTTTTTTTTTTCACATTTGTAAGGTTCTTTTGCCTATTGCACCCACATTTTGTCGAAAATATTTCTCATTTAACACAAATTGATAAACGTGCCATGACCAATTAATAGCATGAACTCTTTTTGCTCTACTATACTCTTCATAAATCACACTTTAATTTCACTTAAAATAATATTATTTCTTCTATTATAAAATATATATCATTTTCTAAAAATATTTTTATGTTAGTTTATCTATATATTACTTTAAAGGATTAATAAGATGTTAATAATTTTATCAAATTTACTATTATTGTTTACCTAATAAATGTATATCATCACCCAATGAAAATAGAAAAAATTCCAACCGTCTTTTTTTTCTTCTTGTCTTTTAGTACTTGATTTTTCTTTAAAATTTTTATTTCGACCATAGTCGATTATCTTTTTAATCGATGGTCGTCCTTTTTATTTTTATTTTATTTATTTTATTTTATTTTTATTTAATAAATATATTTTTTTATCTATTTTTTTCTAAATGAAATTATTGAATCTTTTTATCTCATCCTTAATAGGATTTTAGTTTCACTTAATAAAGTTTGCATATCTTAGTTGTTGTGAAATTTTAATTGATATTCTTACAATCAAATTTATTAAAAGACGAGACAGTCAATTTATGACTAAATACAACTATTGAGTGGAGTGTACGGATATACAAGTTACAAATTAAAAAAACTCCATCAACACAACTAAAAAATAATAATAAAAAATTTCATAATTTAAGTGAAGTTTTATTTTGATACTTCTTAATCATCCTATTATTTTTATTATTCTCTTCTTCAATTCATATTTTCTCTAAATATATATATATATATATATATATATATATATATATATATCAATTTATGTTGTCAAGTAATGAAGTGGCATTTTAAATACTTCAAGAAATATTGATTTGGTCGTTTATAATTATTTTTTCTTAACATTAAGATTATTTGATAGTTGTTTAATAGGAGTGCAAAAAAATTAAATGATAATTGTTTTTAAATAAAGAGAGTATTTTAATTACATAATCAATATTTTAATTTAATAGTAAAAATAGAACTTTCAAGCGAAATATTATTCAAAATAATAGAGTTATCTAATGATAGCTATTTGACAATTTAAGAATATATAGAGAAAATTATTTATATAATTTAAATATATTTTTGTCATCTAAACTATCAGTACTTAGAGTATAATAAATTTTGATTAATTTGACATAAGTTGACAGTTTTTGTATTATTATATTTTTAAATTATAAAAAAAATTAAATTTTAATTACAATTTTAAAATAAATAATAAATAATTAAACTAAAAATTATTTTTAATTTTAAAGTAAATTGGAACCAAAAATTAATAAAAATAAATTGGAAAAATGAAATGATTGACCAGAGTAGCTTTACATCCCGAGGAAAATGCCAGATTCGAGACCGTAGGATTGACCGATCTGCACCTCACGTGCGATTCCTCTTTGACGATTCTTACTCTACCCTCGTGCCTACGATTTTTTTCCCTTATATTAATCGCCGACTCATCATCAACCAATCAAAAATTTTTATTTTTTTACTTTTTCAAAAAAATAATACTAATATTGTTGTGATCAAGAAAATGATTAGCCCATAAGCATAGTTATTATTCATCTTGATATAGAACATTATTTTGATAAGCTGGCATAAATTTATTTCAATTATTATTACATAAACATGTAATAATATTTTTTATGAAATGAATTTTATTTTAAAAAAATTGTTACAGAATTTTATTGAGTATAATAAAATTATTTATTTTTTTCATATATATAAAGATTTTAACTTTCTCATAGTTTGAATCAAGTGAATTTAAAAATAGATATTTTTTGGCATATATTTTCTCATGTATAAGACTTGAATTGGATACATTACTTAAAAAAATCTAAACTTTTTATCATTTGACCAACAAAAATCAATTATTAATTTTAATAAATATACATTGATTATTTGATTTATTTATAGTGTTTCTAATATAAATTTGATTTTTTTTAAATCAAAAGTTCATAATTTTTATTGTGTTAATATTTTTTATTGAAATTATTTTTAACATCATCATGTGTCATCTCCCACAAACTTAAAGGGGAAAAAAAAAGTGTTCATTTATATTTCTATGGAAACAGCCTCCAACAGCATCATTTAATCCCCAAGTATTCCTGTCCCACTACTAACCCAACAGTTTACAGCATTAACAACAGCAGTAGCAACAACAACGCCGATCAATTCCCGATTTATTTATATAATTTTAATAAACCCAATTTGTCATTTTTCTCACTTCCCCATCGTAATGATTTTAACACTAAAACCTAATCTTCTACTCATGATTAGTAATTTTTTAACCCAAAAAAAAGATTTAAGCTTTAGAATGGTACAATAATAAACAAACACATAACCCCCAATCATGCATCATATAATATTTATCTATATATATATCTTCATCAATCAATGACAAATGTATAATCCTTAATTAATTGAAGATTCTCCACCATTATAAAAAATCACCCACTAATCTTTTTTCAACATGGTAATTCGAATTGAATTATCTTTTTACCTTAAAATACAATTTTTAATTAATATTTAAAAAAATTTTAATTTTTTAAATAAAATTTTTAAATCGAGTTTTATTTGTGGAAAATAATGTTGAAATTTTAGAATGCTGAGATTTGGTAAGTATAGAAGGTTTAGAGATATTGCATTAAATGGATGGATGTAATTAGAATGTTATTCTTTGTTTATCTGTTTTTTTTGGTTTTTAGTTACTGTAGAGTTTGTAAAAACAGTCATTGTTCTTTGGTTGTTTTTGATGCAATAAAATTCATTGATTTACCTAAAAAAAAAATATAGTAACAAATAAATGTTGAAAAAATTATTCTTTTTATAGATCGGCCCAATTTAAACTTTGAAATAATCATAATATCCAATATTAAAATATTAAATAAAAAAGTATAATTTTACCAGTGAAGGAATAGTCAAGTGGTAACTCTTCTCTAAGAATATCTTAAAGCAAAGTTTAATTCCAGCAAGAAAAGAGTTATCTCATATTGTACAGTCTATCAATGTTAAAATTATATGATCTCTCCATTTAAAAAAAATATCTAATTTTGTGGACAAACATTATAATTAATTGATAGTAATTGTTAGAAAATTTTTGCGGGAGAATAGATTAATTAAATTTGAATAAGCATGGTTCGGTGAAAAAAAAAGGTACAGTCTTCAATTTTTTACCATTTTTTTTGTCCATAAATTTAAAATCCACCACCCACTATTTACAGCAATTACAAATTTACAATTCTCTGTTTTTTTTTTTACTTCAACATCTGTCTCACCGTTTCTCTATTAATTAGAGTAATTGCAAAGCAGCTTAATTAGGCTGCAAAATCTGACAAAAAAAAAACACAATCTCTGCTCTCTACTCTTAAATATATAGCTGCAAAAAAGTCGTACTCCTCCTCTTCCACATTGCCTTTGCCTTGTTTAATTCTTGATTCCATTCCATTGCTTCTGGTCAACGTATTAGTCAATTTTGGTTCTCTTTTTCGAGACACACAACAAAAACAAATTAACTAGCAGGCAACACCACAACAAGATCAAGAATAAGCAGTAAATAATAATGCTGGAAACTATCAAGTACCTCATCGGCTCTGCAGGTCCGTCAGGCTTCGGTTCTAAGTCCACCGCCGAACAGGTCACAGAAGGCTGCGATCTTTGTGCCATCACCGCTATCATCACCGGTAACTTGGCCTTTTTATTGGGTTCTGACTTGAGTTTAAAGATTGTAATGAATAACTTGGCAGTCCTTTTTTTTTTTCAAGAATAATATTTATGTATATAAATGGTCTGATTTGGGATTATTTTTGGGTTGCAGGAGCTACTTCAGGAATAGGAGCTGAGACAGCGAGAGTGTTGGCAAAGCAAGGAGCGAGGCTTGTACTTCCGGCTAGGAGCATGAAAGCAGCTGAGGATGCTAAAGCGCGTATAGTTTCAGAGTTTCCTGACTCTGAAATCGTTGTTATGCCTCTTGATCTTAGCTCTCTAAACTCTGTGAGAAACTTCGTTGCTGAGTTTGAGTCTCTCAACCTCCCTCTCAATCTCCTCATGTAAATTATTCATTATTTTCATATATATATATATTTTTTCTGTTTGATTTCTGAGAAAACAGAAGAAACAGAAAGAAAATCTGATATCATTTTGTCTTGACATCAGAAATAATGCTGGAAAGTTCGCACACGAGCATGCAATATCAGAAGATGGAATAGAGATGACTTTTGCTACTAATTATCTTGGTAATTGATAAATCATGCAAAAAGAAAACGTATATATATAAATACTATGTTAAAGCAGTGCATCATCGATCAAGGTTTTCTGGTTAATGATTTGTAATGGGTATATAAATTTTCAGGTCATTTTCTGTTAACAAAATTGTTACTGAAGAAGATGGTAGAAACGGCAAAAGAAACAGGCGTGCAAGGCCGAATAGTGAACGTTTCATCTACTATTCACGGCTGGTTTTCCGGCGACATGATCCGATATCTTGCTGAAATTTCCCGAAGCAAACGGTGAGGATCCTCACAGCTACAGAGATCATTACCAAATATATATTTTAAATTTCCCTATTTTACTTTTTTTTTTGTTCTGTTGCAAGTCCTTACGATTCCACACGTGCTTACGCTCTCTCGAAACTGGCTAACGTTTTGCACACGAAGGAGCTTGCTCACAGATTGAAGGTACGAACAAGCCAACAAGTTCCATGATGATTTCATGGTTTATTATTTTATATATTTAATGCTGAGGAGAGTCTATAAACAACAACAACAAAAATGCGAATTTTGTTGTTTTGTATTTTGCCTTATTTTCCATGATTGAATTTATCATTTATATCATTATTAATGCAGCAAATGGAAGCCAACGTGACTGTCAATTGTGTCCATCCAGGAATTGTACGAACTAGACTCACTCGAGAGCGAGAAGGCCTTGTCACTGGTAAAAAATATATAATTTATAAAAAAATTCGCTTAAACCACATTTTTACCGTTTTACGGTCTTTCCGGATCATTATTATTATTTGGTACTTATGTGCTATGCAGATATGGTGTTTTTCATGGCATCAAAGCTCTTGAAGACAATTCAGCAGGTAAAATTATATATATATAAACAAAGGTTGTGAAATATGTATTTTGGTGGATGTGTTTGTAATTTGATTTCTGTGGGCATGTGTTAGGCTGCTGCTACAACATGTTACGTAGCTACTAGTCCGAGACTGATGAAAGTTTCAGGGATGTATTTTGCGGATTGTAATGAAGCTTCAGCGTCGAAATTGGGATCCAGCTCAACCGAAGCTTCAAGATTATGGTCCGCCTCTGAAATCATGGTATCTAAAGACCCAAAAGCAGTTTTTGACCCCGCCACTGAATATGGTGCATGAAAAAGATACAATAATGTGGTTTTTGTCAGGATAATTACATATAAAAGGAAACATAATATTACTTAGAGACAAAAGATGATAACTAGCTACTAATGGAAGGGATGGAAAAAGAAAAGTATATTATATAAAGAAAATATATATACAATTGTATACAGCTTAGAATATACTATATATATACCTATGTCATATATAGAACGCTTTTAATCAATTAGATGTGCCGGTTAATATATATGCATATGAATTCATATTTAATCATATAGTTTTTGTTATATATATATTTGAAGTCTGCGAGGTGTGGTGTCTTCTATTCAAGAAAACTGAAAACTGATTGATTGTTCAGGTCCCATATTAATTATGGGGTGTACGTATGTGAGTTATATGGATTAGTATGTATTTACAAAATTACTATAATTTTGTAAAGAAGAGTATTATTATCTCTGACCCAATATATGTTTTGCATAGTTAAAATAAATTATATGATTTTAGTAGTTAGTTTATCTCACAATTTGGTGGGTGAGATTGGGATATAATTATAAAATGATTATTATTATTATGAAGTAGAGGGATTGCTAATGAGGTTCTTGGTTGGAAGTGAAGTGAAAGTGCTTGGAAGCCCTACAAGAACATGTGTGTGTATATATATATATAGTCAGCAATTTTAATTAATTAATGAGTTCTGTATTTGAATTAATAGCAAATGAAAGTAGCTGGGGAGGAATCCATATATAATCAAGGATCATTCGTATGTAATGATACAATTAATTAGTTAATTTTTTTGGGTGTGTTTTATTAAATACAGAAAATAAGAGACGAATAAGTGGGCAATGAGAACATGGGGTCGGTTTGTACCATGTGGTAGTTGATTTTTGAAGAGTATCTTTGAGGGTAATGGTGGATGGGACCATAGGAACATGCGCCAGGAGCTTGCGGGTTGAAGGGAAACAATATGCTTTCAAGGAAAGCAAAATTCAAGATCAAGAGCACTATATATATATATATATATATTTAACAATTAAAGTTAATCCATTAATAGAGATAAAGATTACAACTTAAAAGGCTCATAATAGAGATTTTGAAATTCATGAACCATACACAAACAAATCAGCTTAGAAAACAATCTTACAACTTTTAGAAGAGAGTAAACCCCAATTTGTTGGAAACTGATAGAGAGTCAACAACTCACACTGATGACGGCTATGGCTGAACTGATAGAGAGTAAATCATCCTATTTATTTTTCAACTTAAGGGAAATTGAAACCCTTAATTGTTGAAGAAAACACAAGTTAATTCACCTAAAATTATCAGTGGTGATAACAATTTTGAGCATTTTATCTTCCCATATCTTTTTCAGCTTCATTTGAGAAGACTTCTGCTTTAGACGCAGGTTAGGGGAAGATCTAAAACAACTTTTTGTCTCCCAAGCCTAATAGTTGAAGATCTAGGCGAACTAAAAGATAGCAAATTTGCATAACCAATTGTACAAAAAACATATCAAAATACATTGAAATATTAATATAACTATATATCTATCACTATTATTATTATATTTAAAAACTAAAAGATAGAAAACGAAAGAAAGTAGAGAATGATTACTGGTTAAAAAATCAGCATTCATCCTCTAAAAAATGATGTTATTGTTTATCAAAGTCAAGTTGAAGGAGGCAGAGAGAAACACTTATGCGTAGATAACTACAATATTTACTATATATTATAGTAATAAAAAGTATAAATTATCACATCATATCATACGGTACATGGTTGTGCTTTAAGGTCTGTTCATGGGTCATGACATTTCATAGCCCTCAGTGATATATATGGCCAATTTACAATTGGAAGTTCGGAGGAGGGGTGAAAGGTGTCGAAATGGGGTCCTGTGATTATTTCGGCTATTATGTCAAAGCAGTGAAGGGGACTATTTGCACTATGATAATTAGTGGTGGCTCTCTAATTTTCTACTTTGGGGACCTACATTTCTTTTCATAGCCCTAAAGCTACTATTGGGTTTTTATAGTCTCTTACATGCACATGCAATGTGTGCCTTAAAATGACAATTATAATTTCTCTCCATTTGCAAGTTCATCAATGAGAAATGAAGACGACACTTTAGTCCTACCACAAAATTGAATTGATACATATCCAAGAAAAGAAATAAATAAAAGGATGAATTTATATGCCCAAACTTTCCTATATTTCTCTTTTCCTCAAAATAGGTCCAATTTGAATAAAAAAATTTAATAAATTACATAAATAACTGAAATCAAAGTATAAAATTTTTAAAATACGATTTTTTTTTATTAAAACTAAGTTTTCATTTTTACGTAGTTTTTTATTTTTTTCTTAATTTTTCTAAATTCATCATTCTTTTCATTCTTCTCCCAAATCCATAATTAACTATAACAAATTTTGTAATATTAACTCTATTAAAACATCTCCAACAGTGCTCTTTATTTTAAAGAGTATTTTTTACTCAATAAAGAGCATCTTAAAAAATCTTTAAATATAAAAAGTAAATAAATTTGTTCAACTCCAATAAACTCTTGATATTTTTAATCTTCATTTTACTTTATTCAATAAATATTAATGATCATTTTTTCCTCTTTTATTTTTTACAAGATTTCTCTATATTTATTTAATTTTCTTTCTCTATTTAATGCTTAATGTGATGAAAGAGAAATTTTTTTAATAAATATATAAATATCAATTAATATCTTACATAGTGAATTAAAATATTTTAGAGTTGAGAGTGAAGTTTGACTCTCTACATATAGAGAGTCAAACTAACTATTTTCTCTAAAATAAAAATATAGAAAATGTATTAGAGACTATTTTTTTGGACTCACTCTTAAAAATAAAAAATTTTGCTCAAATAAAAAGACTATCAAAAATGCTTTTAATAATGAATTTCTAGCAGAAAAAAAGCTAAAACAATTATTATTGATGTTTGTTTTTTTCTTTTTCTTTTGATGATTTTGTTTCTGAATTTGAAGAGTGATTGTTATTTTTTTTTTGTTATTGGCAGTTGGGTGATTTTTAGATTCTAATGTTCTCATTTTGTTTTTAGTTTTGTGTTTATGGTGCTATGGGTATTTATAAATTTTTACCAATTTATGAGTTCTCATTGATTTAGTGAGTGTATGTTGTGATTTTTTTTTTGTTTGTTTTGGGTTGTTTCCAATTGTTTCTGATTGTTATGTTTCCATTTCCATTGGATTGACTTTAAAAAAAATTAAAGCGTTATTTTTTATTTTATTTGATAGTTTAAATTATTTTTGTGATTATTTTGGTTGTTTCGATTATTTTTTGATATATGAAAATAAATGTATTTTTAAAATAATTATTGTCAAATATTATATTTTAAAAAAAATCAATCATATTTTTTATTTTTTCCCATTTTTTGGCTATTTCTGAAAAAAAACCTCTAAAAAATTTATCAAATGGAAATTTTAAAAATGGAGGGTGCAATCACAAATGAATTATGTGACAATAATACTAAAATCATTAACTTATTAAAACAATGATTTAATCAATGAAAAATAATAATATTATTAAAGTTCAAAACTATAATCTAATTAAGCTAAAAATAATTGTTACAAAATAATTGACACTTTTAAATTTGGATAATAATTTATATAATTCTATTGCGGCCTATAAAAGTTATATTTTAAAATACCAAAAAAATTTAAAATAAAAATATAAAAATTATCGTTTTGCAGAACGCTGCATATTGGGAACATGGACGTCCTTTGAAGTTTCTAATTAAGTTAAGAAATAATTTTCCTTTGAAAAAAAAAAGTTAAAAAATAATTTTATTAAAATAATGTCATGGGCCAAAATCAATATGAAATCCCAAGCTGACATGAATCCTAACGCCCATAGTAGACCGAGATTCATGAGCTTACACTAGTTTTTGTACCCAAACGACACTAAACTCAAAAGACGACAGACAGACTGCAACAAAGTTTCAGAAACAATAATTATTAGCGACGCTCGACTCGTTAAACGACGACACTCCCAAATTAACGAAAACTCTAACCCTCCCTAAAACCCCCCTCAATTTGGCAGCCACCGTCGTTCTCCCTAAACCCCACCGGAAATGGCCGGTCAGAAAGTTTTCACTCCAGAAATCCTCCGTTCCGCCGCCAAACAATCACAAGGCTGCCTCGTCGTTCCGGTCGCACTCCGTCGCGCAATCAAAAGATACCTCCGAGGTACTTCCTTACAGTTGCTACTATTCTGTGTCTGATGATACATTTTATGCTAAAAAAAATTAGGGTTTTAATTTGCAGAGCTAGAAGAGCCCCACATGAAAAGAAAGGTGTTAAGATTATCAGAATCGTTTAGGGAAATTAAGGAGGTGAATCTGATGCTAACAGCGACAACATCAAAGGAGCTAGTTGAGGATCCATTTAAGTCTATGGAGAGATCTAAGCGATGGAAAATTAAAAGCGGTTATGGTGATATTGGCCTTAAATATGCAGATGATGAGACTGTTGCTTATGTTGCGTCGCGAATGCCTGCAGTTTTCTCTGCTTGTTACAGAGTTCTTAGCGAAGTATTGACATTCTCACTTCTTGCTTGTAAGTTGAATCTTATTTTTTATTTTTTTTCCCACTTTTATGAAAAAGATCAAATTTTTTTAATAGGTTCGAAGAAGGTTGCCTGATTTTTCTCCAAAAAAGGTATTGGATTTTGGTGCTGGTACTGGATCAGCTTTCTGGTGAGTTTTTATTTGTCTACTTATTCTTAATTTATGTAATAGAAGGAGATAGAAATGGTGCAGTTTTGGTGATGTTTATTGTCAAATTGGTACAGGGCGATGCGACAAGTGTGGCCAAAGTCAATGGATAAAGTTAACATAGTGGAGCCATCCCAATCGATGCAGAGGGCTGGTAGAAGCCTTATACAAGGTAATTCATATCTGACTGTTCTGTTTAGCTCTACTTAAAAGAAAAAATGTGTCTTTTTCAGTGATGGTTATCTTAAAATTTTTCCATTCCTGGTGAAATGCATTAATTCTCTGTTAATAATATTGGTTAATCCAAATAATTTCTTTTTGATGGATGGATATGTTGTAATGTAATATAAAGAAAAAGATAATATGGCATGCCATTTTCTTTTTTTTTTTTTTTTTTTGTTTTTGAAAAAGATATGTGGTAATAATTTCTATTTGTTTTGCTGGACTTCCTTGCTTCTTATTTTTCTTCATTTGAGAAACATACAATTAAGCTAAATTCTGACACTAATGTTCTATAACTCTTTTAGGTTTGAGGGATTTGCCACTTATTCATGGCTATAACAGCATACAAGCTTTAAGCAAAAACATCAAGAAATCCGAGAGGGAACATGACCTTGTAATTGCTGTATGTTCTGTTCTTGTAGATGCACATGCAAACTTTTTTTCTTCATCAGTGGCATTCACATGCATGTGGACTATGATCTTTGCTGCTTTGTTCACCACTTTGTACTCATGGAATCTTATTTCACCTTTGGTACTTACTATTTTTAAATGTCCATTGCCGCGAAGTCCTATGTGCTTGGGGAGATACCATCTTTGAAGGACCGGATAACTATTGTGCGCCAGCTTTGGAATCTTACAGGGGATGTTTTGGTACGATTTTGTGCTTAATAATAATTTTATGTGTTGATATTTATATGCTTATAGACCAGAGGAATTTGTGTTGACATTAGGATGCTGAGAGAGAGAGGACTTTCTCTATTTGGTATCATGAAACTTGCAGACTTTTGCTTTCATAACGAGATGTTATTTGCATTAACTGTTCCGTTCTGAAAACTTTAAATGTGGAGCAGATTTTGGTTGAACCAGGGACACCACATGGATCTAATATCATATCTCAGATGCGATCGCACATATTATGGATGGAGAAAAGGGTGGGTTCCTGTCCCCTTATTGTTACTTTACTTGGGGTGAAGTTTTGTCGTTGTGCATATTGATATTTATATAAGATTCTTTTCTTGTTTCTAATTTTATGATTTCTTATATTGCTTGCCTATAATGGGAATTATACTAATGAATTTACAGAAATGTCGTAAATCTGAAGTAAAAAAGAATGAAGCTTGCAAGGATTTGGTGTCTATAAAAAGTGGTGCATATATAGTTGCTCCAGTAAGATAGTCTTCCTCCTTTATTTTGTCTTTTGAGGTTAGATAGCAAAGTCTTAACCAGTTTCTTTCTTGTTCCCTTTAAAAATTTTACCTAACAGTAGTCTTTTTGCAGTGTTCTCATGATGGACGTTGTCCTTTGGAGAAATCTGGAAAATACTGTCATTTTGCTCAACGTTTGCAGAGGACGTCATCACAACGTGCATACAAGGTTTGTTCATTCACATTCTACGTTAAGAATCTAGTATAATTGCCATTAGAGATGATGACAGCATATTAAACATGATGGGCATAGCTGTTGAAATAGATGTAAAATCATAATCAAGAACTGGAATTCAATCCTTCTTTGTTTAAGCTTTTAGCTACATAATCCTTTTCAAGGTATAAAGAAACTTAATCATTCACACTGCCTCTCTTTTCATGGCTGATTTTCAGCGTTTCAGTGCTGAGCCTTTACGTGGATTTGAAGATGAAAAATTTTCCTTTGTGGTTTTCAGACGAGGACAACGACCTCGGTTGGTATTTCTTAGTTCTATTCATATTTGTGAATTACAATTGTTAGGAGAAATTCTTTTTGTTCACAGAATACCAACATTCTTATAGGGTTAAATGCAGTGCTTGATTATGATTTTTATTGGAGCAAATATTCCAATATGACTTACATTTACTATATTCAAACAGGGCATCCTGGCCTCTTGATGGCATGAAGTTTAAGACCCTGAAGGAGCAGCGTGCTGAAAGAAAACCTGAAGATCTTGAAATTGACTATGGTATATTTCAGCAGTTTGTTTTTCTCAAAAATCACAGAATGAACACTCTTTTGCGCCTTCATTTGTCTTAATTGCATAATTGTCGTTGTTTTCTGGCTCAGGAAATTCTGAATTCTGATTCTGTTAGATTTTCACAATTTGTTCTTTACCTTGACAGAGGACCTAGTTGAGCAAGATCAAGCTGATATTGCCCCTTACGAAGAAGTGAATAAACTGGAGTATGATTCTGATGCCACTGAAACTGACACTGTTGACAATAATGATGAATACGTGGAAGAAGAGCAAGAAGAAACAGCCCATGCAGATCTTGGGGGAGGTTGGGGAAGGATAATTTTCTCACCTGTTAAGAGAGGCCGGCAAGTTTTATTGGATGTTTGTCGATCAGTCAATCAAGATAGCTCAGAGGGCTCATTTGAACGTATAATTCTTACTCGGAATCGAAATCCTGCATTACATCATCAGGCCAAAAGATCTCTATGGGGCGACCTGTGGCCCTTTTGAAGCAAAATGGCATGTGCCTGTCCCTTGTAATCTCTAGTGTAGATGTAAGTTGAAATTGAAACATATTAATGCCAATTGTATTCATTTATTTGTTTCTCTCTGTTTTATTTTTGTTATATATCTGTTCGCCATATATTTTATTTTTCATTTTCAACTCAAGGAGATGGATGCACTAGTCCTTTAGTTACCTTTTATGCAGTTATGAAGTTGTCTACTGAGCCAGTCCTTTTGCTTCCTTATTCAAGCTTTTTTTTTTTAATCAACTCCTTATTCAAGCTTAAGCGATTTGTTTTTGGCACAAATTTCAATTGTAATAAGCTTCTTACTCGCATTTATTGACCTTTATTTACCCAAATACTCAACTAATCTAAAATTAATGCTTTTGACTTAGCATGCTTAAGCCAATAGAGATAGAGATCCGTTTCCACTCGTTGATGTTTTTCCAAGGAAAAGGAATGGAAATGTCAATTAACAGTGCAACAAAATGATAAATAACGTATATGTATATTATAAAGAGGCAATTCATTAGTTCTAGAAGTCATGGTTCCAAGTTCTTAAAATTTAATATTTTTTAACATCGATGGACTGTACAATAGGAAACAACTCTATCCTTTTAAATTGACGACAGCAGGAATCGAACCCTGCACTTCATGTCCTTAGAGAGAAATTATCACTTAATAATTCCCTCATTGACATGGTTCCATGTTGGTAAGTTACAGTCATATATTGTCACCTCCTCAGTTCAATCCTAGAAGCAAAATACTTGCTAAAGTTCAAAACAAAATTAGCATATGAAAACCCTTTAATTTGCATCAAATCATGCCAAATATAAACCACTCTAATTAAGCTAACAAGAGGATTAACCTTAAATGCAAATTTATAATTCAGAAACAAACAACAAACTAAAGATATTTAGTTCACAGCTAAATGGTAACTGCTTTCTGAGGGGCATTCTAAGGTACATGGTTTAAATCATGTCATCGTCAATTTAAAAGAAAATGATTATTCTATATTGTATAATTTATCGATGTCCAGATAATAATACATCCTTATTAATATATATATATATATATATTATATAGTTCAGATTCTGTTGCTAAGCACAAACCTATGATGTTTACATTTGTGAACAAACACTAGCCCTTTTCTATTTCCAAGGATGTTGACTAATTTGGCCTCTCATATATACCTCTGTGCATCTTTTCTTCAGATACAACCAAATTTATATATGATTTAGGTAAGATGTCATTTTCTTACTTATAGAAAAAAGCAAAGTCTTAAGATCTTCCTTGTGATTTTATTACTTCTTCCATTAAAGGTACATGCAAGGAATTGGAGAGGAACACAAGCGATGAAAGATCTAAACAAAGCAGACAGCAATCTTTCATGATGCAAGTTGCTATCTCCTATTATTAGCAATGCTCAAAGCAATAGAGAATCAATAAAAGAGTCCAACTGAGCATAGTTATCAGTTTGTAGAAACTGCTCAAATCCCTCAAAGATCTCATCCAACATCTTATCGTTTGCAGGTGTGTAAGTTTGGCATGAAGACACATACCCATAAACAAGATTATGATGCTGATGCTGATCTTCATTGTGAGGAAATTTAGCCTCTGCAGCATCATTTATATTACTGAAGCCTAAACCAGACCGTGTCCTAGAAAGATCATAAACTTCGGTGTCGTGACCAGATAATCCACTCCCCTCAAAAGTACCGCTTGTTCTTGCAACTGAGACTGAAGAAACCCTAACTGCTTTTGGAAGATGAATCTTGGTCTTCGATATCTCTCCATTTGAACTATCTTGATCACTGCCTTTCATCTTCTTTTGGCTGTTGGGTATCAAAGTACTTCTCTTTCTTCCAGTCGAGCATTTCCCTTTAGCTCCTGATGAAGCGTTCTTGATTCTTTTGCTGAGATGTGAGTTCCAGTAGTTCTTGATTTCATTGTCAGTTCGGCCCGGTAATCTTCCGGCAATGAGAGACCAACGGTTACCAAGAAGAGAATGAAGTCGAATGATAAGGTCATCTTCATCAGGAGTAATGTTTCCTCTCTTAATATCTGGTCGGAGATAGTTCATCCATCTTAGCCTGCAACTCTTGCCACATCTAAGTAGCCCTTCACTTGCTCACAACAGCATCAACAAGAACCAAATCAGCTCATTTCAAACTTAAAAATTAACGTTGTTAAACATGGTCATAAATACATTTAAAAAAAAAAAAAGACAAAAGTACTGATAAGTTTTGGCTATAGTTAGAACTGTGAGGTTATGAGAGTTTGAGCCCTGTCCAAGGAAAATAAAGAAAAAGAAAATGAGAATTCGAAGAGTAATTACCAGCTTTCTTCGGCAGAGATCTCCAGTGGCCTTCTCCATGTGCATGAATATAGTTGATGAGAATTTTATCTTCTCTAGCAGTCCATGGACCTCTATGCAAACCCACCTTAGAACAGCATGGAGCTCTTCCCATTTTGTTGGAGCAGGACAATGCGTAAGAAGAACAAAAAAGGCGAAGGATGTACTAGCCCAATTCTCCTAGCAACTAGCTACAAACATTAATACTGAAGGAAGCAAAGTGTGGATGTACTGGACTCCAAATCAAGTTTTCTTTTATACCCATGAAGCTACACTACAACAGCCAATCATCTATGGACTAATTACTAATTTTTTTCATAATTCAGGATTTACTTTAATAAAAATCCAAATTATAAGAACTTTCCCACACGAAATATAATTTTTATGTAAGGCCAAATTATTGCCTGGTCATATATATTGCTTCTAACTAATTAAACTTCAAATTCTGAGATTAATACATAATTTGTAAATAATAATATCAAAGTTCAGTTGACTTTATATACCGGCGGTTTAG
This sequence comes from Mallotus repandus, assembly GCA_949671775.1. Classification (NCBI taxonomy): domain Eukaryota; kingdom Viridiplantae; phylum Streptophyta; class Magnoliopsida; order Malpighiales; family Euphorbiaceae; genus Mallotus; species Mallotus repandus. The sequence continues at coordinate 28,445 of CATIWM010259627.1, forward strand.
ATAAAAATAATAATAATAATATTATTACACTTTATAATAATTTTTTTATTTAACACTGGTTTATATCTCACTACTTCATCTTATTTTTAATAGAAATTAGCTATTTCTTCTTAGATACTACATGTATATTTTATTTTTTGATGTTAACCAAATTACAATTGTGTTAAAATTATAAATTAATAATATGTTAACTTGGGTTAGTTTTGTTAAATTTTAAAATTTGATATAAATTTATAAAAATAAAAAATTGTAATTTTTTAATACCAATAAGTCTAAAATGAATCAAATTAGTTCTATTTTACATTTTAAATACTGTTTACTTAGTCTCCAAGACGGCAAAATAATATTTTTCTTTTTCTGCTTCAAAATAACAAAATAGTTTGGTCTTTCGTATATGTATATATATTGGAACTAAGAATAAAATTGATGGCCACAAATAAATCACGACAGTTAAGAAGTAACTAAAGAGATGCAAAGGTGAAGTGGAGTGGAGTTTTCCTTAAAAAAAAATTGAAGTGGTAACTGGTAAGTGGCAGAATGGAGCTAAAAAGTAAAAAGCATTATTATTCAATCTATCTGTCCTTCTGCATATGTTGTGGCTGGTTATGGTCCGTGTATCATTGCCTAGCTACTTCAAATTGCTTGTTGAAGAATGATGACAATGATGCTTCCCAATTTTTTCCATTTTTTTATTTTCATAAATGAAAAATTTTTACAATTAGCACTCACAATCTTGTACAAAAAAACAAAAAAAAACATCTGTCATCTATGCTAATAGACATTACTTTCAATAATTAATAAATAATAATAATAATAATTTCAATAATTGTACTAAAAAACACTTATATGCTTCATTCGGTTGTCTAATTTTAGGTTTGTAAGTAAACAAAGGCCTTAATTTGAGTGTAGATTTAGAACACTTAAAATCATAATTAGCTTTGTCAATTGAAATTATTTGGCTCAAAACATGTCATTAAATAAATTTCCACTTTAATTATATTCATGACTAAATGATATTTGGTCGAAACCAACAACTTCTAGAATGAGTTGTTCAAGATATTTTGAGTTCGAATCATAGTATATACAAAAATATTATATTAGTTGTTGAAAAACATTTACCATTCTTATAATTCTACCCAAATTAAATAAGATTAATAAAAATTCAGTGAATTTTAAATAGAATAGTTAAAAAAATAATATTTAATTGAAATTATTGTTATTATACATATAACAAAAATCTTTAGAGCCTATAAAGGCAAAATAGTAGCTCATCATGTTCTAATCAATGAATTAAGAGAAAAATCAACTCCCAATTATTGTTGGAAAGGCAACCATCTAATTGCAAAATTTAGTGGGCGATAAGTTTACAAAATGTATACATTTTAATTGCCATTCCTTTAATGTTTCACGAGTGTAGATGAGAGATATGATTATTCTCTAGTAACTAGAAAATAAAATAGTAATTCTATAGAAGAATATGCAAATGATCATTCTTTGTCTTTTTATGAACATATTTGAATGCTTTTTATATTTTCTCTCATAATTCTTTGATGTTAATAATATGATTAGATTGAGAGATTAATCATATTATGAACCTAGGACCAACCTATTAATCACTCTAGTAATTGAGAGACATTTAGGTAATTAATATTGTTTAATGCTTAAGCTTGAAATTGAATATTAATGTATAAAATTGGTTGGTGAGATGAGAACCCCTTTGAGCCTTTTATGTATTGAAGTGCAATTGATCTTGTGAATGCTTGAGAAAGACTTTTATGATCCATTTGTGACATGTATCATGTATGTTTCTTCTTTGCATTATTAATGTGAAGTATGGGTGTAAGAAGTCAAATTAAAAGAAGAAATCCCAAATTCATAGTTTGTAGTGGTCAAGACCCTAGATTGTGCTCATTTATAGTGTAGCTCGAGATAGTTTAGTTTAATTAGTTGTTTATTTTCCAATTAAGTACTTTTCAACCTGATTGTCCAAACAAACAAACACTAATTAATTACATAAATTTTAATATCTGTGGATTGATATCTTTTTGTACTACTTACATGATTCGTGCAATTGCAGACATCATCTAAAGAACTTAGATATCACGTGCAATTTCTTGAATGTATAGAGTTAGAGAGGTCAAAGAGTTGCAGACAAAAAATAAAACATACTATGTAGTAAATCACTACTTAAGCTATTTTTCAGGGGGGCCATGAATACCATAGTATATGGACAAAATTAATAATAAGAGACAGAAGATATCTCTCCGTAAACCCATCATTTTGCCAAAACATGTCACACACAGCTGCTATTATTGTTCAGAGATTGATTTATATACTTTGGATCTTTCACATCAATTTGGCCATATAATCCATTAGAAGATGTGACCAAAAGTAATTATTCACAGGAAGTCCATTTTACTGTATGTTCATGTGAATTTGACCGACATGGAGCTTATTTATGGACAAAATTTTTCGGCAGTTAGATTGAACAATTTTATGCCATGTTTAACCAATTTTCAAGCCTTTATGGAAGCTAACTAATTTTCCAAGACCCACCGTCGGAAAATTGTATTAAGCCTCTGAATCCCAAAACTAGGAGATGATGTTTAATCCATCATAATCTCCATAAGAGAGATCAATAATGAATTATCACTAACATAATCACACAGCATAACTGGTGGGGAAAAAGATTTGATTATGGTTTTTTTTTTTTTTTTTTTTTTGACAATTATACATATCAGACAAGACAGAGCAGACAACACAGGATCTTGGTGACATTATTTGTAACAATGTTTGTGGCCTGAAATTCTGCAAGGTAAGAAATATGAGGAAACTGATCATGGGTCATGGCGTAGGATCAGCCAGAGTATGATATTGCTGGTCCCTTCAAACACTTGTACAGACACTCAAATGAAAATCAATATTTCAACCCATGAACTTGCATTAAACTTTAGAACAAATCAAAGAATCGTATAATTAACATGTGTAGTATAACCTGATAAAAATTGTAAACCTCAGCCAATTGTGTCGCTGAGACTATAAATATGTGTGCTAATATTGAGTCGGTTGAACTATATAGTACACTTTGTCAACTGTGTAGGATCCATAACTCGAAGACCCCATTTATCATCTGTGTATGCCACTGCCCTGAACTTTCCAGGCATGGACTGTGTGGCCAAACTTGGTACTGCTAGTGAATTGCCAAAAAGCAAACCCGGAGGCTTCAAAGGCGAAGCGGTAACCCATAATTCAGGTATGTTCTAATTCGCCCATCCCAGCCAGCTGTTACAATCACAAGACCCCACAGGTGAGGAGAATTGAAGATGCTATTGCAGGCACTCTTCAAAAACTTGAACTCTTTGCACTTTGTAGGTGAGAGAGCAATGGGAGTTGAATCAGGAAGTTTCTCTTCAGGCCAAGTTGCAGATCCCCTTGTCAAAGAATCCAGCAATAAACCACGGGTAAGAGAGAAGCAATCCGGAGATGAATGATGCATTTTTTGGTCCAACTCCCCAAAAAATTTATCCTTACTAGATGTGGGAGATAAAATTGTCCCTGGCTCGTTTTCAAAGCCAGGCCAAGATATAGCAATAGATGCATGCTGAGATGCAAAGCTCTCATAAGACTGAATTTTTTTCACTCGAGAAGAAGACTTTTCCTGGCTACTGTAGTTCCAGAGGTAGACATTAGAATCTTCACTCGTTGAGACAACATGTTTCCCATCAGAGGTAAAAGATGCAGACATTTGGTTCGCTGCACCACCAATACTAGACGCTGAAAGAAAGGTAGTTCAAAGTCAAAACTAACGCAAACTAAAGTGCTAATCCAAAAGACTGAAGAAAAAGTATAACATTTTTAAAGAAGCAATGTCATCCATAAGCAAATACAATGTATCTGGTGAAACAAAATACCAACCTCTAAATTTGGAAATGACATCCAGGCCTGAAAGTACACGTACTAGTGAATCAGCAGAGGTTACAACTACTTTGCTTGGATCGCTTGGTGAAAACTGAATGATACAACCATGGACAGTTAAGTCTTTACCTCAACTAACAATGGCAATGAAATGACTTGTTTTAAACAAACAAACAAAGAGGATAGAACTTGACACCTCGAACCCGATAATCCTCCTGCCTGCCATTTTCTTTTTTCCCTGTAACGGTATTTCAGCATCCAGTTGCAAATTATTATCTGCACCATAAGGAATATGATTATAGAAAGGTCAGCCAATAAGCTTTCCAAGCAGACAACAGCAAATGGAAAATGGAAGTCAAAATATGTATCATTAAGAAATCTAGAAAAGGATCTTTTCTGCCCAGTTGCAAACATCCAAAGTACAAGCAATAATAGAACTAAGACAATCAGGACTCGCTCCAAAGTTTTGTTTTTTCTTCTCTTTTATTTGTTCCAAATCACACCACATTCCTCCGCCACTCACAATTCCTATCAGTAAATTCAAATAAAAATTACAGATATTTTAGCTGACAAAACAAACTGCATCTTTTATTACATATTACCCGGAGATGTTACATGCCTCTAGAAAACTATACAAGCAGCATAACTGTTTAGTGACATCAACCAAACTCCCACCAAAGAAACCCTGCCTATATAAGTTTTCTGGCAATTAACTAATGAATTTTTGCTTTAAATCATATAATCCATACCTATGATATCATAAAAGAGGCAATTTCCAGTCATTGTTCCCACTATTCCTCCCTGCAAGATCCAAACAAGGAATTCTTTAAACTTCATTGACTGAATATTTTACAGAAGCCTAACAACAGAACTTTTCCTACCTTTCCACTGGGACAATAACACACAGCAGTAACTATCTCCCTTATAACAGTATAATCAACGACAAGACAACGAATCACTTCCCAAATGCGAACTTTTCCATCTATTGAACCACTGATGAAATAGTTATCATCAGCAGGATTGAAATCAACACAAGTCACTGCAATGATAACAGTAATAAGATTCGACCATTAATTTAAATGGCCAAAAACAAAATGTCATAAAAAAATGAATTATCAGAAGAAAACATACCATAATTATTATGAGAAAAAACTCTAAGGCATCTGTTGCATCCCACTTGCCAAAGACGAACTGTCTTATCAACAGAGGACGATAACAGAAACTGCAACCGTTATAAAAGAAAAAAGAACAAGTTAGACTTCAATAAGTTGAGAAAATTTTATGTAGATTAGGAGTGCTACCATAGAGTTCAGTTTCTTCAAATTCCAGAATATTATTATAGCAAATTTTGGCCCAAGAAAACTGGCCTACTTCGAGAAGATACTAACCCTCTTCTTAGACCATGAGAGATCCAATACTTCACCACTGTGCCCATGAAACTCATGCAGAGGCTTCTCCAGTACCCTGAAAACCTTGGGTGGAAAGACAACGCAGGTAGAATCTGATGATAAGTGCCTCTTTGTCTTATCAACTTTCATTTTATCCACATCGAGGGAAGCAATTTCTGAAAGATGATTCATTGTGAAATATACGCATGAGGTATCATTATCTTGGATGTGAAACTGGTCCAATCTATCATCCTCAATCACCTTCCAAACCCGCACAACACCGTCTTCGCCACCACTTGCCAAGTATTGTCCATCAGGACTGAATTTCATAGTCAAAATTGATCCTTTATGTGCTAAAAATTCCTGTCCACTATAGAGGGAAGACAATTCCTTGGACCGTTTTTTAGATGGATGAACTTTAACTCTTTGCATCTTTGGCACTGCAGTGGTGGATTCATGATCATTGTTCTTCAATCCATGTCTTTCACCAGTCCGTGTTGCATGATTTGATTTTCCTAGTCTTCTTAACCAACTCCTCTTTGCTTTCCTTTTTGCTTCCATCATATCCTTTGCATCACCAATATTTTTACCGGAAAGTCGCTGAACCAAAGGAGACAATCCAATAGTCCTCTGGAACTCTTCAAAACTAAGAGATTCATTCGAACCCACTTTACGCAGTCTGCTTAGCATCCCGTCTTGATCAAGTTCATCTATAACAAATTCTGTTCCATCATCCAAATTTCTAATTTTACAAACAAAGTTATCGTCCACTAAACCATTTTCAAATGATTCTCGAGTTTCAAGTGATTGAGAAGACATCGGAGACTCAGTTGACAAATGTTCATCTCCAAACCCTGATGTTCTCAACACTGCCCCAGTAGTATCCATCAATCTCTCAATACCCAGTTGGATTTCGGTAGACGACTCATCAGTTGACTCCTCCTGGTTGATGGTATTTTGATCCAAATCCGAATCCATCCACTTCAGAAACCTTTTGCGACGATCATTAACACTTTCTGGAGACTTAATCCAAACCTCATACTGTGAATTACTCAAGAAACTATAATCCAAGTCAACACTAGAACTGCAATCCTCATAAAAACTTGACCCCGGGTCAGACAAAGAAGATGTCTCCTCCCGACTGTCAAAAAATCGTTCTTCCTCCTCTTCACTGTAACTCCCCATTATAAATTACTATTATCTTTATGTGGCTATAAACCCATCAAATCCTGAATCATTCCAAAAAGAAAAAATATGATTACATAACATCAAACTCTTGGCTCCAATTTAAACTCTCAATTAAACAGTAGATAAATCAATCACAAAGCAGTGAAATTCAGCAGAAGGAATCAATGAATCAAATAAAAAAGCCACACAACCCAATCCAGATCTGGAAATGAACAATTTACTCTCTCCATATCTTATTATAAATCAACAATATCCAAAAACAGATAAGGGATTGACTAAAATTTTACAACTAAATCACAAAAAAAAAAAAAAACAGATTGCTTGTAAGTGAAAACAACATTAAAAAAATTACAACAAAAGGAAGTGGGGGACAGATTTGCAAACCTGGGCAGCCTTGAAATAATCAGTCAAAATCAAAACCCAGAAATCAAAGGGCACATCTGAATAGAAAAAGGAGTCCCCAGTTGAGGAGGCAAAGAATATATATATATATGAAATGAATCCAGGACAAATAAAAAGGGAAGGCCTCCTCGTTATTAGTGTCGGTACGAAGAAAGAAAAAGAGAGAGAAGGAAGAGGGAGATCGAAAAGGTAACAACTTTTGTGGTTATTTGGAGTTTCTATTACAGACCCTTCTGTTGGGACATCAATTCAAAGGTTGTTTCGTTTCAAGTTCTCATAAAAAATTGATGTTTTTTCTACTTTCACTCGCTTTCCTTCCAAACATGTTACTTCTCAAGGTTGAAACAGTTTTAAAAAAAAAAAGCTACGATCTTTACAATAAATTAATGGACTTTAGCTTCCAAATTTATATAGTTTGGATTGTTTCAATAAGAATTCTTTTTTATTTTTCTATTTTTTGAGCTTTTACTGTGCATATTCTGAAATGGTAATTATTAGCTTAACACTTCACCATCAAAAAGAGGTAGCCAAGTAGCTAGACTAGTCGTCCACCAAGAAATGCCCAATGGCATAAAGGCTTTATTCTTTCTAAACCAAATGCGATGCCCACTACGAGCGATGAAGCTTCTTCCGTCATTTTTATGGTTGACTAAGCAAAGACTATTCGCCAAAACTTGTAAAATCTTTTAAATCCATTTTTCTATTTCAACACAGTTGTTTGACTTTGAATTTATATGGAACATTTTCTACATTAATCTTTTACCAAAATTTTCTGCCTATTTTAAATTCTTAAACTCTAACTAATTATGTTTAATGCGAACCGGATTATAATAACAGTAAAAGTACTCGAATAACTAATTTAATTCATTACATATATACGTAATAACTCAAATTCTAATTATCACTTAAACAGAAAGATCACAGAAAGATCTCTAATTAGTTGATTCAATAATTATCAATATCTTTTATCAAATTAAAAAGTGAATTTTAACACAGTTAGTATGTATTAGTGACTTCAAGATCATAGGTTGGATATATAAATAATTTTAACAAAATGTATACACATACTAGTTTAGGCTCATAAAGCACTTCATACACTTAAATTATATTTTCTCATATATGTGTTAATGAGGTATAAATTAGCTTTGGTTATAGATTCAATTACGGCAAGCGAAAACTCATTAATATGGTATATTATATTTTGCAGTTGAATTTGTAATATATACTTTAAGTATTTTATATTTAATTAATAAAAATAAAATACATATTTTTATATTGAAAATAATATACATGAAATAAATAAAATTTTTAAAAAATAATTTAATTTTATCGATTATATTAGTGTACTCTAATTATTTTTGTACAATTTCAGCTATTGCAGTTAGATGATTAAAAAATATATATAGCTCTATTATTTTTTTTTTTGCTATTACATATTAAAAAAAAAGAAAAAAGAACTGAATATCTAATCCTTACATTATATCCATAAAAATTTAACCGTTTAGATACGTCCGATATGGCAATATAGTTGGTCTAAAAAAAATTGTAGCATGTTTGGTAAGGAGTCGGTTCAAAGAAGTGGACTGAGTGTACATGGCATGATAATAGTCAAAAGGTCGGAAGCAAACATATCTTCATTTATTTAGTAATTAACAAGGAAGGTCACCCGCCATGCTTGCTTAGTTCCATGGCTGTTGGTTAGGTGATGCAAACTAGCATGTGTTTTACAATAGCATAACACATATATGGCTTTCTATATTTGTCAATTTTTTTTTGTTAATTTGACATCATAATTTATAATTTTACCATTTTGATGCATAAATTTAGTTAAAATGTACTAATTTACACTAATACAATGACATAATATATCTATCACCTATGTACTTGTCACTTTTTATCAGTTTGACACCGGATTAATTCTTTAAATGGTTACTAAACTTTAGTTAGTTTTTCAAAAAGGTCACTTAACTTTAATTTGTGATATTTTGATCACTAAACTTTGATTTTTGTTTCAAATATAATCTCTTTTTAAAATTTTAAGCCTTAAAGTTATACAAAATTTCTATTTCAGTCCAAAAGATTATTTTCTTGCGAATAAGTCCATAGGTTCTAAAGATAATAAATAAAATAAAAATATATATTTTTGTTTTCTCCATGCCTTCCATTGCAGAAAGTTTTGCCCATTATTTGTGTTTATTTGATTGACCTAATACTAATAGTTTGAGAGTTTTTTAAGACAAGAATTATTCAATGCATGATAGAAAAATGTTAGTATTCACTGAGAATATCATAATCAATACTGTGACTGTGTTGCATACAATAGAAAGTTGTGCATTATTAATATTAATATTATTATTATATTTTTAGATAATTTACTTGGTTCATATTAAAATAATTGCAAGATAAATGGGAAATCGAATAGAGAGTTCGGATTCCAATAATCCATCAGGATTGACTTCATTCAACAATGTACAAAATGAAGTGAACCAACTCCTTGAGCAATTTCATGCTAAAGGAATACTTGGTGATTCACTAGGAAAAAAAAAAAGACAAGCCTTAGCCACTTAAGTAGGAAGACTAGTGAATGAAATGTTAGATGCTATAAAAAGAGAGAAAGCTTTAAGAGCTCTAATGAAAGAATAAGAAATACAAAAATTGAGAAAGGAAAAATTGGTCCCCTATATAGCTAACCTTGCTATTAAGGCAACCAATATGAATAACAACAATCTAGCTCAAGACCTTAGAAAATCCAAGAACAAAGTGACTCTAAGATAAAGTGAATTTAAGAATTATTTTTTCAAGAACAGAGAACCTTTGGGTTTTGTTGCTAGGTATCGATACTTTAACGAGTTTAAGAAGCCAAAAAAATTTAGAAATTATAGATCGCATTCTTCTTGATCTATGAGTAGCTTTCTGGTTCTGCCTCAGAGAAAGCAGGTTCACCTTAAATGGGAGCCAAGAGAAGAAAGAAAAATGAGAATTTCTAAAGATCTTTGTAAAAGTGGACTAAATTGAAAAATCAAAAGATGAAGGACCAAAATTATATATAAGAATCATTTTGAAAATAAGATAAAAAGTTTAGTAAAAAAAAGTTACAAATTGAAGTTTTATAACCAAATTGAAATCACTAATAAAGTTTAGTGACTATTAGTGTAATTTATCCGTTTGACACATCTGCTTATAGTTTTTAGTCAATTAAACCCTTATAATGTAGCACATGTTGATTCGCTATTTTATACAATTATATGCTGACAATGATTTTTAAATTATATTTTAGTTAAGTTTAATCGTCAAAATAATAAAATTATAAATTAAGATGTCAAATTGATAAAAAATGATAAATATAGGAGGCTAAATATGTAGTATGCCTTTTACAATTATTGAGATTCTATCATATAATGTGAATCTCACCACTCTCTTTTTTTTTTTTTAAGAAAAAACCACTTAGGATTATATAAATTATTTAACCATCTTCTGTATTGTATTACTTTTGGCATATAAAAAAAATTGTGATCGAAGGAAGAGGTTGCTTCTTCTGAATGGCAAAAGAAAATGAATCAGCTGTTGCAGAATTTTATATATGATTTATCAGTCTTTATCACTTTTTTTTTTAATCTTGAATTGAATGATTTAACAGCCAATCTTTTGCAGCTTTAAAGAGATAAGAATTCTATGTTCAAAAAAAAGAGATGAGAATTCACTGCTGTAGCCAACTTTGCTCTCTCCCATATCACCGTCTGCTAGAAACTGAGAAAAAAAATATTCTCTTATCCTCTTAGAAGTTCCTTTTTTTTTTCCTTTAAAAATTTATTCATAATTTTAAAATACCAGTACCAGTAAAATAAAACTGAATAATTTTTTTTATTTGAACTATTAGTATTTAATATTTTTTAAATTTTGAATAAAACTATAAATACAGTAAATATTTTTTAACAATTAATTTCATATAATTGCATACATTACAATTTAAATTTGAGACGTCATTTAAAGAAAAAAAAAATCCTACTAATTGAACATTCATCTATCCTATTTCTTTTTCTTCACTAATGTCATATTAGAAAATTGCAGTTTTCAAAATTAATTAAATTTTACTTTTGAAATATATTTTAAGAGGAAGAATAATTTTGGGGGTGGAACATGTTGATCAAACTTGACTGTTGACCATTGAATATGAATTTATATATTTTGAAAGTCCAAAAAGAGCTAGTATTTATTTATATGTATATATAATAGTAGGGTTGTTGGCAAATATAAATATAATCACCAACGCAAAAACAATACTAATAGGGTTTAAAACTAGAGCTAGCCATATGTAATGTAAGCAAAGAGAAGAGACTAGCTTTGCCTAATTCCTTGTGAATAATCTTTGTTTATGCAAAACGTGACTATGCTTCAAAGCTTGTGCCATTGACATTTTCACAATTTGAGAAATGAAAAATAGTTCATTACATTGATTTTGTTGTCGTGATTGTTTGTCTCTCATGCAGCCTGCAGGCATTTTCCTAAACCAAAGAGCCTTGTTTTGGTTGCTGTTTTTGCCAAGCTGAAGCCCAAGAGCTTGCTAATATAGAAGTAGTCTAATTCTGTTGCTTGGGCCTTTAAATTTATGGGTGGAAATGGGTATCCATAATTGAAATCCGATTGCTCTGTTCTTTTGTTTTTCATGCAATCAAAGGATTTATACAAGAACTCAATGTTTGATTAATTAGCATGAGTAAGACTATTCATACGGATCACATAAAAGTTTTTAAATTTAACATGAAAATTGGCTCATTGATGTAAACTCTTTTTTGGGAGAATGTTTCGTAACAAAAGTTTCGTGTTCGAAGTACTGCCGTGTCAAATTCTTTTAGACTAGCACTAACTATAAAATGTGAACCATAATTAATTTTATACCAATATGATGCCGGAAACACTCATCTTAAAAAAAATCTAAGATTTGCAAGTCATATACTTGGTTTCATGAGGATCGGATTCTTTACCTTGAAAACTTCTACCCATATTGCCTATTCATGTTAACATGTTTAGGGAATCCTAAATTATATCCATGGATCAACCAGGAGATGATCAATATTCATGCAACATATAGAAAGGAATACCAATGTATTTTAGGCTCTATTTGATTGCGGAAAATATTTTGTTTTTGGATAAAATATTTTCCTATATTTAGTTACAACACTAAAAAAGACAATAAATGATAAAAGAATGCATTGAAAAATATAAGAAAAAACAATAAATGAGAACAGAAATCATTAGAAAAGATATTAAAAAATATTTTTACATCCTTAAAATGAAAAAATATTTTCTCTTATTTTGAAGTAATTTTTTTTTAATTATTATATATATTTTTTTTTAACTTATTTTTTTTAGATAATCCAAACACTAAAAAACTAAGAAAAAATATTTTCTGCAAATAAATGCAGCCTTAGTTCATTTTTAAGGCTGTAAGATTGAGAGGCTTTAATCAGAGTCTAATTGAAAGGTGAGTGGTCCATTAGGTGTGATCCATACCCTACATAGTTAATGCAATGCCTAATATTTTTGCCCTTCAAATGGGAGATTTGAAGGTTCCATTTCTTGAGAGCAAGTTCAACCTAGTTGGGCAAATGAGGCCTCATTCAGCCTCCAACCATGTGGGTGACCTTCAATTTAAGCCTCCTAAGGCCCCAATATTATTTTGTTCTTTTTAATTAATCAGTACAAGTGTACAATAGCAATTAATTCTGCCAGCAGAAATTATTATTATTATTATTATTATTATTTATAGAGAGATTATATAATCTAAATTTTGATGAACTGCACAACAAGAGTAGTTCTCCCTTTTATCATCGAATTTTGCACTTCAAAATGACCTTAAAAAGAAGTTATCGTTTGACTACTCTCTTACTAGCAGAAATTATTATTATTATTATTATCATTAATTTCATTTTTTAAGAACCTTCTTAATTAACCTCATTAAGAACAGTTAGGATGTCTCCATCCACTATAAACGTTGAGAATCTATTTAACACATTAATTATTTGCATATAAAAGCATATTTATTTATTTATTTAAACAACCTATAAATTAATCAACAAAAATTATGCTGTTAAATTGCTTGTTTCCCAAAAAACAAAATCTAAAATGTATATCTTAATATCTTATTTTTTATTAATAAAAAAGTTATATGATTTAGATATTGATGATAGTATAATAGGAGTAATTTTTTTTTGTTAATAAGAAAATGTTATGATCTACAGATTGATGGACTGTACAATATGAACAGACTCTTTTAAATCATGTGAAAATAAATTTTATAAATTGACGACAATAAAATTTGAATTATACATTTTATAATGCTTTCGAAGATAATTAGTAATTACTTGATTACCCTGGCTATTTTAATGTCTTATTAGTTATTATAACTTACAATCTTCACATGCTAATTTCGTCGTTAACCCACAAATTAACTATGTGTGAGTGTGTAATCAACATAAAAGGTTGTCTAATTTGAGACCTTATAGGTGTCACAAAATGTGAAAAACTTAAATTTCAAACTATCATCGATCTATCTATGATTTTGATCATAGGATTATTCAACTTTTATGATTAAACAAATTCAACAAATTGTTAAAAGTCTTTAGTGTTTGTTAAATATTGAACTTTAGATTAAATTAAGGCTTTAATTTTCAACCACATTACTCATTAATTAGTGACATATAATTACACATAACCTTACGTTTCATCTTGATGATCATCTGCATGATGTTTTTCCCCCCTTCATTCCTTGTAAGTTAAGCTATATATATCTATATATATTACAATGTTGCGAAGCAATTAAACAGCCATGAACTGCACTTTTCCTTTTTGTGCTTCTGCTAGCACATTTTGGACATGGAAAATGAGTAAAACCAATAGAAGATTGCTTATGTACACGTCACAGGCAAAAAGCTCATAATTTTCGAACTAATGCCATCAAGAAAGTGCGGTTTTAAAGAAACCCATTTAGATATTTTCAATAAATAAATAAACTTTTTATGGATAAATGCTAGATTTAAATGCGATAAGCAAGAATTCATATATAAACAAATTCAATGTCATGGATGATCATATTCGAGATGCAAAGTAAAATTGCATATCTCCTTTGCTTTGGCCGGTGGAAGTGTCCAATTAATGGTGCTTTTAAAGTAAAGTTTGGCTGATTACAATTACTGAAGTTGAATAGTTGATGCCATGTGGGATACCATGCTTAGCCACTTGTCAATTTACTTCTATTTAAGTAAGATTTTAAGAGATATTCTTATCTATACCGGATGTATATACACTTAATGATAAGATTTAAAACACAAGATACATATTTTATTTCTATCAAGTAAGAATATAATATTTACATTATGTGTCTTAAATTCTATCATTGGGTGCAATACATCCAGTACAGATAAATTTTTTCCAAATTTTAAAATCTACAATTCATGTTAGACATTTATTGATTACCAATATGAAAGTACACTATAAAATGAATTAATATATATCTTAAGTTATTTTTTTAATATTTAATAATTATAAAAGGTTTGAGCATTTTGAAGTTTAAATTAAATATTTCATAAAAGAAGATGAAACTCTTTTAACATCTATTTTTTTATATATTAAATTAAAATTCAATTTTTTTTACTACTTAAAAACAATAAATATTGATAAATTAGTTTAATTTTATGTGAATGCAAGTTGGGTGCAAAAAGTTAAAAGGAAGTAAATTGACAAGTGAAAGGACCTTGGAGCATATAGCGAGCCATGTAATGTGAATGCACTCTTTTGGACCGCATGCATTTTGTTCATTAATTATATCTTACAAGTATAATGTAAAATAATAGTACAAAACATCTTAACTCATTCCAGATGTAGAGGGCAGCACTCGAAATCTCCTATGTACATTTCCACATAAGAGAAAAGCACGATTAAAAAAACACAATCAATGTAACTATCAAAATCCACTTAGACATGAATTCACCAAAGTCTTAATTAAAACGTCAATAACATAATAATAATAGCAGCTAACAAAAAAACAGACGAGTGATATGTATTTTTTAATTATTGGTATTTAAATACTTATTAAATTTTAATTAATTTAATTTAATTTAGATAAAATAATAAAAAATATAAAAGATTTTTAGTAATTATTTTAATACAAAGTCGTTTAAGTAAGAATAATTTTTATCAATTAATTTTAATATTTAATATATAAATATATATTCTATTTTTATTTGTTAAACATTTAACATTAAGGTGTGTATAAAATGTAAAAAAAAATTATTCAAATTATTAATATTTAAAATTTACTATATTTTAATTAATTTAATTCAATAAAAATATAATAATAAAAATGATAAAAAAAATTTTAATAATTAATGTTAAAGTAATTCTAAAACTTCTTTGTATATATACTTTAACGGTGACGTGGAATTCACCAGGAACATAATGCGGTCCACGTGTCAACAAGGGTGGAGGAGAAGGAAGGAAGGCAAGCCAATCAGGTTGACATATCATCAAAGAATTTGCAGCTTGCGACGGAAATTACATTAAGGAACTTTATCGTTTTTTTTTTTTTTCTTGAAATCAGACGGCTAGAGATGGATTCTCTGGTTGGCTCGCTTTGGGTACGATTTTGAAAGATTTTAGCGTGCGCATGGGTAGGCAGGGACCCACTTTCCACCGCCCACTCCTCTCTTTCATACTTGATAGCAAGGAAATTTCCCTTCTGCAGTAATGATCCTGTAGAGTCAAAATCCAATTGGACACGTGTCGTCGCCTAAGTCCGTTTTTAGTGCTTTCTTCTCCATGTGGGTCCCTGTCACATAAGATTCCTCCCTTCGACCCCGCAGCTGACGGCTTCCGGTAGCCGCCATCCCCGGGCGCTCTCTTGCATGCATTGATATCTGCACTGCAGTGTTCTTCTTCTTCAGTAGTTTTGTAAGTGTGTCTAAGGATAATATCTGACGTTTTTTTTTTGAAAAACTAACGTATTTATTTGAGATTAAGAATATATATATATTTTTAAATCTAAATAATCCATATTAAAAATTCACACAACTTTAATTAATTCTACTCAATTTTATTAAAATTATAAAAATAATAAAAATTTTACAATAATTCAATTATATACATTATAATTTTTTTTACATATAATGTATCCGATATTTCGTAAAATTTGATTAATTTAGATTCGACCTAAATTGAACCCGAAAGAGCGGTAAAGATCCCATTATTAATATTTTTATTAGACTACAGCCATCTGATCCAGTACTAATGGGTTATATATACTATAATTTAAATTTAAAATGTCACTTAATTAATAACAATTCTCATAAGCTATTTTAGTTGCTACTATAAATTCTTTTTCTAATCTCTCTTTTTTTTAGATTTTTTTCCAATGTCTTTAAATATATAAACTCTTTTTAACACAACAATTAATGAGAAAAGATTTAGGAATTAGAATAACCCTTAATTAATTAGTACTTTTGAAAAAAATGTTTTCAAATGAACAATAAGGTATATATAATGGTGGATGAACTCCACAAGTACAATTTGATTGATGTACATTGTGTAAAGCCATTAGATGTTATCTCTGAAAAAGTAATAGCAGCAGGTGAGGCTTGATATAGACATATAGATGAATGAAATAGCTCTTGTATAATTTATATGCCCTCGATAAGTATGGGGCCAAATTATAATTTTAAATTTTTTATCTTCTGGAGATTGCAATTGCGATCTGCGACATATATCGGTAATTGTTTTTGACAAAACCTCTTAGTTGGTCCAAGACTCGTTCGCAGAATATATATAATATATAGTTTTAGGTACATCCGTAGATGATATAATGGCAGTTTGTAACAAAACATGCCCACATCAATGGCCCCCACAATTGATAAATTAATGGAGAGAGGTGCCATTAAATCAATCCAAGTTCATCATTACTAGGAGGAAAAATTTTTTTTTGCCAATCCCAACCAATCACCCTACTGTTTAACCATTCAAGTTTAAGGAAGGATTTATTTTGACCGAGTACACATAAATTAACACCACATATTGATGCCTACACACCACTATCACACACACACGCTATATATATATATATATACATAGTTATTGATAATTGTAATAGTTGATATAATTATTGTTGTAGTTGTAGTTGATAATTAATGTAGTAAAATTAAAATGGTCTTGAGACTATCAAACTAAAAAGACTGTATGTTCGATTTTACAAAAAAAAAACAGAACATGAACAAGTTGAATAAGAAGAAGAAACGAAAGAGATCACTAATATTTTTCTAGTGTATCTTGGATGACAAGTGATAAAAAGTACTATGCATGTGAGCAGTTAAGGAACAATTTGGCAGTGATTTTATTATATTATTGTTATTTGGGTTGCAATGTATGTATTTTTGTATTACTTTGTGCAAGGAAAAAATTAAAAGAGAAAAAAAATTAAATAAAACTTTTAATTGTGCTGTTTCCATGGTTATAAGAGACAACAGTTTAGTTAGGTTATAAAGTTCATTGATTTTTCTCAATTGTCCATACGGCCAAATTATAACATCTTTCCTAATGACCCATTTTCCCTTTTGGAATTTATAATTATAGAAAATAGAAAAGTGTCCTAATGATTAATTATTTTGAGTTTTCAAGAGTGAAATAAAAATTAAAAATTGGATATCAACAATTGTTGAAATCACCTAATGAATAAATATTTATAATTTAAATTGTAATATATGCAGTCACATTAAATTAGCTATTTAAAAATATTTGTTATCTTATATATATATATATATAATCTTGTGTAGATGAAATTGAATTAATTATAGTCCAATAAACTTTAAATACCAATAATTTAGAAAAAAAAAAAAATTCCATTGAAATTTAAGAAGTAATATATGTTAAAGTTATTATGCTGAAGGTCAAAGTGACCTTTATTGTTTAAATTTATTTATTTTAATGATAATGATAATATAAATTTAGCACATACTTTGAGTGAAAGTATTCAAAATGTATTAGTATAATCAGGTATGTATGTTCATTAGTTGTAGTTGCTAAAGTGCTTAATTATCAAACCTAATTTTGATTCCCTTGACTTAAACTGCCATAAGCACTCTTAAGCTTGAAGAAACCTAGCTATCTAGATAGATTCTCTACTTAGTCATGACCTTTTTATGTCTTTCTTCTCTCCTGGTTCTTTACTTTATTTTTTTCTAAATTATGAAATATATTATTTACAATATTTTATTTGAGATCATAATTCAAATGCATAAAAATAAAAAATTTACATTTTTTTTATACTTATCAAAGGTGAAGTAAGGAGAGAAAACCCATGTGTAAGACAAGAAAAAATTTAAATTATTATTTTTTCTTAAAAAGGTGTAACTTCATGTCCAATTTATAAGGATGAAAGTGTTTTGCATGGTGGCTGCAGATCTTTAGGTTTTGGGGGCATTGGATTCTCACTGGCCATTCCCTTTTGTTGATCTGTATTAATAGTTGCATATTCATAATGTTACTGAAGACTGTTCTTGGTCATGCTCTATATGTAACCTTAGGCATATAGTCCTCATTATTATACTTGTAATGCTCCAAACACTTGCAATAATTTCACTTCTTCAAAACAGCCCCTTGTAGCTATACAGTGTTATAACTTGCCGACAGGTGAAACAGTTTAGTTTTAGGAAACCAGGTTCTTTTTTTTTTTTTTTCCTGAAAATGGAAATGGTTATATCTACAGACTTTTTCTTCAGGTGATCATTAGACTCTAGGCTCTTGTTGACTCTTTTAAGTTGTACATATCTTCAAGTAATAAAACAAAATCTACCTTAGATAAAAGTAATACTATATTTGAAGAATTTTAGGGGATAAAATTCAAAAGAAGGAGAAAGAAGAAAAGAATAGTTTTGAAACCCTTTTTTCTAAATTTTGCACTTTACTTGTTTCCTTAGGACAAAAGTCTTAGAAGTTGTAATTATCATTAATTAGTAGATATTGAATTCTATAGCTATGTATCCCTAGTTTTGATGTTCATATGCTGTAGAACATTAACCTTAGTTTCCTGTTTTACCAAATGGACTGAACCACACACCTCTAAGAATGGTGTTACTAGCTATTAATTTGATAGGTTATAGAGTTATGGTTGTGAAGGTGAAAAAAAATTAATTTTCTTAATTATGACATGAATCTACAGATGTATACATATAATGGGTTGTTGGTGAAGAAGTCAAGTCACTTTTCATGCCTATTTCTTAGCCCTACAGTTAATCTTGAGTTTGAATTAATGGCTTTTCCTTTCAAGAGAAAGAAGTCATGGATACATATATGTACATTTATATGATACAAATTAAGATCAAAACAAAGCCAAAAGGAGCTAGACACCATCAAAAGGATATGCATTATTATTATGTTTCTTGGGTTCAATTAGAGCCACTAATATCTATTGATCTTGATGTATTTGTATTTGCAGGATTGTGTGCTTATCTTTGTTTTTTCCACATTTTTTCGCCATTGCTGAGCAATATATATCTGTCATGGTTCCTTTTGGTGTGGTTGGAGTTATCTCCAAATGGGGCAATCTGCTATTAGTCATAGGCTACTGTTTGATCATTAAGAATAGACTGATACCAACATGAACTAGTTGAGCCATTTTACATACATCAACACTTGCTACAACGATACTCTTAGTAATAAACATAATGAATACATGCAATTTTTATTGTCATTTGTATTTCAATATCCCATAATTACATAATTTTTAACTTATTCAGAATTCAAGTCAGATAAACTTTTTATGTATACTAGCACTCACTTCTCTCATACACATTTAGTCAAAAGTTGATGTATATTAATTCTTCAAAAGATTCAATATTTCAGTACTGGGGTCTTATGATGCTTTATAATATGTAAAAGCTATTGAAAATGAGAGAGTTGTTGGAAAAAAAAAACTAATTAACCATAAAGGAAGAAAACTCACAACAAAAGAAAAACACTGAGAATGACCTAAAAATAATTAGCAATAATTATTACAAATAAAAAATTTGACTTCATCTAAGTTTTAATTAGGTAGTCAGCGCGTTAATAAAATCTAACCTAATTGGCAAGAATGGAGGTATTGTGAAAGATTTCATGTTCTTGTACCATCCCACCTGGAACTTACATATATATTTTCTATGTTTGTATAGTTAATTTGTAATAGTATTTAAGTTTATAATAGTTTTTGATAATAGTTTTTGATAATCTTTGTAATTAATAGTGTTGTAATTTCTCCAAGTTGAAATGATGTAACGACAAAAGCCATTATGTAGTCAGCAAAGAGAGAGCCTATGCATTTTTATACATACGCATACACATACACTAAGCTAGTCTATATTCACAATGTCTTTAAGGTAAAATTCATTATATAGATTTGCGCAGACAAAAATATTCCCCACCATAACACGATTAAACAAAAAACAAAAAAGCTAGCTAGCTCATGTTAATTATAAGGCATATTGTTATAATATAATATCTCTCTCTGGGCTGTGTTGTGTCTCTCACTATCTTTCATATATGTACATACGCACACAACCCATAAAGCAACAAGGTGGTACATCCATTAGAACATCCACTCAGAACCATTCTACACAGTCCGTTAGCTTTTGAAACCAGTTTCAAAAAAAAGAACAGAAAAGAGAAAAAGGGTGTTTTTTTTTCTTTTCTTTCTTTCTTTCACTCAGTACACTTAATATTTCAATTCATCATCTTCTTCAGTTTCATCCATGGATACTGCCCAGTGGCCACAGGTAGATAGATCTACCTCTTATCTTCTTTGAGAGACTAACTTTTGGCTTTTCTTGAAAATAAAAATTTTAGCCCTAGTTAGCTTGTAGATCATTAAGAGAACATTTTTTATGGGTTGTTGTTGTTTATTTTTGCAAAAGGATGATGATGATGTGTGTCTGTGTGTTCATGGCAGCTGGTGCAAGTCCCCACTCAATTTGGATTTAGTTTCTTTCAGTTTCTTCACCATATAGCTAGCTACCACTTTACCTTTCTCTTTTGTTTGAGTCACAAAAGAAAGAGCGTAAAGTGTAAAGTAGCTAAATTGTTTTATTTGTTTGTTTGTCTCTCTGTCAGTCTCTGATTTTTTTTTTCTTCTTTTCTTTTCTTTAAATCTTTGAAATAAGTTGTGTGTTTGATCATCTTCTTTAAATCTTTGAAATGGATACTTTCCTTTTCATATTCTTTTGCCTTTTATAGGAGATAGTGGTGAAACCAATAGAAGAGATAGTCACAAATACATGTCCAAAGCCTGCAAGTAGTGCTGCTGCTGCTTTGGAGAGGAAGGCAAGACCCCAGAAAGAACAAGCTCTCAACTGTCCAAGGTGCAATTCAACAAACACAAAATTCTGTTATTACAACAACTATAGTCTTACACAACCTAGATACTTTTGCAAGACTTGTAGAAGGTACTGGACTGAAGGTGGTTCTTTAAGAAATATCCCTGTTGGTGGTGGTTCAAGAAAGAACAAAAGATCATCTTCTTCTTCTTTAACTACTTCATCTAACTCTTCTTCTTCATCTTCAAAGAAACTTCCCGATCTTGTCACTCCACCAATAAGTTTATCTCAATCTTCTGCTCCAAACCCTAGTAGCAAGATTCATGAAGGTCAAGATCTAAACCTAGCTTTTCCATCAACTCAAGGTATAAGGAGTTTCTCTGAATTAATTCAAGTACCTACCATTAATGAAGGCAGCAGCACCAACCACAACAACAGCAAGACTCCTTCTACGTCAAATACTACGTCTCAACTTTCAGCTTTGGAGCTTTTAACTGGAATCTCTTCAAGGGGTTTTAATTCTTTCATGCCAATGCCAGTTCAAGATCCAAACTCAGTTTACACATCAGGATTTCCTCTTCATGATTTTAAACCAACCTTGAATTTCTCTCTGGATGGGCTAGGGAGTGGTTATGGTAGTCTTCAAGGGGTTCAAGAAACTGGTGGGAGGCTTTTGTTTCCATTTGAAGATCTAAAGCAAGTCTCAACCGCAAGTGAGGTTGAGCAGAATAGGGAGCAAGGAGATTCAAATGGATATTGGACTGGAATGCTGGGTGGAGGAGGAGGATCATGGTCATGAATTAAGCTGATGGTGATGATGATGATGATAATTAATATGGGGTGGGTTTTATTATTCTTGTTAATTGAATTTTTTTTCTTTTTAACTTTTTATTAATTTTCTTAAGGTGGGAGGGTGACTTTGTTTGGATTTCTTCATTACTAACAAGATAGGATACATGGGTTTTCTCTATATATTTGCTTTGTTATTTTAATTTTCAGTTATCTTTCTTTTCAAAACAAATTATGGGATTTGAAGCTTATTTTAGATTGGCTTCATTAATGGTGAAATGGGGTGTTATAAGAATAGAAGAAGAAGATGAAGAAGAAGGGGTATTTGGCTAATTAAACACTGGATTTTTTAGGGTAACAAGTAGAAGAAGGCATGTATCCTTCACGCTTTGTGTCTTCTATATTGCTGAAGGAAGAAATGCTAGCATGAAATTAAGCTTACCCATTATTATTATTATTATTATTATGGGTCATTTTTAGCTTGGTATAGGAAGGAAAATAAAATAAAATTATATATATGATGTGAAAATTTGTAAGGAGTTTTATGGATGAAAGGCCTTGTTCATTCTAATTAGTTTCTAATGACACAATATATATAGGAATATTTCTACGGTTCTTGTTTTATTAATATTCTGTAAACAGGTTTTGAAAAAATGTAAGAAAAAAAGGTTTCATGAGGATTAGAGATTCTTGCAGACATTAAAAACATATGATGAAGACGCAGGTAAAGGAGTAGGAGGGAGATGATGATGATGATGTTGATGATTGATGAGATGAGCCAGGTAGGAAATTTCTCATCCCTGAAACTGCAATTTGTAATCATAAAAATTAATTAAATTTTGTTTTCTTTAAGATTGATGAGATGAGCCAGGTAGGAAATTTCTCATCCCTGAAACTGCAATTTTTAATCACAAAAATTAATTAAATTTTTTTTCTTTAATTTTTTATTTGTTATGTTTTTAATTTAGAGCCACTGGACCTGCCTCAACTGAAAGGCACTCACCAGTCACCTACTGACTTTGTATTATTCATTTCTTACTATATTACACATTGCCCCCATCTTTCTTTGATTCATGATCATTGCTTCCATGCTAACTTCCTCCCATTTTTTCCATTTGTTTTTTTACAATTCACAGAGAGGTGTGAAAGATTCAAACTCTACTCTCCTTAACAAAATGTTAATATCTATTTCTTACAATTTGTTACTCGGAAGGAACTTACAATTTGTTTGTGTTTTTTTAATTTAATTTAATTTAGCTACAATTTGTTTTAAATAAATATTTTAAGATTGAGAAAGATCTGACAAACCCTTCTTTCTTTAGTCTTGTTTTATGGACCCACAAACATTCTCCTAGGTAAGTGTGCTAGAGAATAATTCACCCCCACTAAAGTCTGATCCATCTAGATCTACACTTCTTTATATATATATAAAAATTAGTTCATTTTTGTTTCTTTGCTGTAACCCACTTAGTATGCATAATAACTAGCAAACATGGTAGATCCACCACCATCCCCCTCTATTATGGGATTGATAAAAATTTAAAAAAAAAAATAAAGAAGGGTCTTTTTCCTGCCAAATTTAGAGGTCTATTTATGTTATACAGACCCATTGACCCTACCATTGGCTTGTTTGGGCAACCATAGCATGTATCCACCATCCATCCGTATCTACTCTAAATTGGGCAGTACCATTTTCCTTAAATACCAAGGATAAACCCTATAATTCAAAGTATTCCTTAGCAAGAAAAGTATATTTAGGTAAAAATTAATATGAAAGAAAGCATAATACAAGCAAAAAAGGAAAAACTTATTATGTGGCCATTAAATTTATATAATTTATTTTATTGAATGTATATATATTTATTATATTTTAAAAGACCTTTAAACATTTATTTGACAGAGAATAGAATTGATAAAAAAAATGAAAATATGTATCAAAAAGATTTGATGTAGTATCAAATAAATGTTAAGGGCTTTTTAAAACACAATAAGTGTATAAGGGTTCACTAAAATAAACCACGAAAGTTTGAGCGTCACCTAATGGATTTTTTCGAGGATAAAAAGAAAAAAACTCTTGTTTGAATCACTTAATCAGTTTATTTAACTATTTCAGTTTAGTTTGAATCATAGGTATTTAGAGCCCATTGAATTAATATTACTTTATGATAATTTTTTTTAAAAAATATATTAAGTTAATCCGTTTGAAGTTTGAATTCGGAATTGAGTATAAATGGGAAAATGAACTGAATGCATTTCATTTTCACGTATGTGTCTAGTATATATTATATTTGTTTTACGACATTCTTTTTGAAGAAAAGACGTGAGTATTAATTAGATTATAAGTAGATTACAACTCTTATAACACTAGTGCTAATGCAACTATACAGGGCACAGAAATGGAAAGAACACAGAAAATAAGAGGAAGAGAAGTAGAAGAAAGTGACCTCGTATAATATAGATTTTTTATTTTTGTGGGTGCTCTTTGTTCTAATGAAATTGAACATTGAAGGGTTTGGCCAAAGGAGTGATCTAGGTTACTGGTCACGAGAAAAATTGCCAAACACGGCATTCCTTTGGAAATTGCAGTTGAGCCAATTTTAATGTCTTTTAGTGCAGATTGCTTGGTGGTGTAAAAAAGAGCCTGTAAACTATTACCAGTAAAGGTTTGTCTGCATGTGCTTGATCAATGATTGTTAGATGTGAGTAGTTAGCGCCAAATTTATAGCCATCCATTTCCAGGCACTTGTAACCGGAAATGGCATTTCACTTGCTCCACCAGCAGACCAAAAAAAAAAAAAAAACAAAACAAAAGGTATGGCTATCTTCCTCTCCATCCAATAATTGACCAATTCAAAGAGATCAGAGAGGATAGGTTTAGAGAAAAAAACAACTATCTTCCCTTGTGTAGCAAGTTAATGTCAGGAACTTGGGAGATTAACTGATTGAACAGGAAAACACTTCACACTGCAGAGAAGAAAAGGGAAATCGAAAAGGAAAAACAGATTTTCTTTTACCCTATAGGGATAATACACGGCGGCAACAGAAAAATTTTACCAACATAAGCTGGTAAATTAAGAGAAAATTAAGTGCAATTTTTTTTTTACCCAATCAAGGGATGTATACATGCTTCACAATAAGGAAATAATGCTAACCCATCACAGTTTCAGTATCTGTACAGGGGCAATACAAGAGTTGAGTGCCAAAATGTCGGAACTTGTTACAGGAGAGAATCAAACATGAAAATATTGTTTATTTCAGTGATCAGCATTGATTCCGAATATGCGAACTTTGTGCATGTGTGGGAACTTAGCCACCACCAACACAAATACCGCTAATGTGTTGAAGAAGAGCATTGGGTTTTGATAGTCTGTTGTGTGTGAAGCTATCAAATACCTGCCAAATGAAAGATGGGATGAGTAATAGCGTAAAAGTACCCAGCGACTCAACAAAGCACATGCTAAATGCAAGTACACCATGAAATGGTCCATCTTAAGTTGAAAAAGAAACAATATCTCAACAATTCTACCTTAGGATCTAAGGGAAAACTATTAATAACAGCAAACATACTTTTACTAAGGCTTTTCTTACAAGAAATAGTACTTTGACAAAAGCCAGCACAAGGGACCAGCTTATTATCAGAAAGCAAATCACTGTCCAGTGACAAAGATATGTCAACTTTATAAACAATCATAACATGTCCCTCTTATAACCCCTCAAGAGGACACTTTTTTCTGCAGAGCAGGCCAAGCCAAAATGTCACAAAAAAAAAAAAAAAAAGGAAGATGACAGCATTAATATATCATCAACTTCATTACAAGGGCAGGAGTTCAGTTTTTACTTCAAGTTTAGCGTACATGCATCTTCTTTTCAGGGGTGTGCATTCATTGCAATGCTAGGCTTGCCTATGTTATAGTCCAGCCCAAACCTAAAATCCTAATTAATTTAAAAAGTGAGATAATTTGCAAACAAAGGAACCCCATCAATGGAGGGCCAGAAAGAGTGGGTTCTCAAGCTCAAATGCAAGGTATGGGGTGAGCAATGGCAGTTTAGCCCTGTAATAATACTGACAGTACAAGCTCATACAAACACTAAACAAAAAAAGGTACAAAATAGAGCTAATGTGCATAATCTTTGGCAAATTACTATTACAGGGACATAAATTATCCTACAAAAAAGAAAGAGATTTCAATAATCAATCAAATATCCTACATCTTCCCTGTAACTTACTAACCAACAAGAAATCATAAAACATACAAGATCTGAGGTACTTACAGGACTACAGGTACAACAGTCAAAAACTTCCTATTGCGAGTCAATTGCTTGCCATTTTCTATTTGCTCCCACCAAGTCAAGCTATTGTAAATACCCTGGTCATCAGCAAATGGAGTTCCCTTCTTCCAGTGAAAGAAATGATAAGTAATCTGCATCAAGGTACATTAATAAGCAACAAAAGATAATGAAGATTTTAAGACTGTAAAGAGAAGTCAGATTTTGATTTCTAGTCTGTGACTTTTTAAGGTGTTAAAAACAGTTTAAACAATGGAAACCAATAATCTCTCTTTAAAAAATAAAATCTTCTATGATGCACAGCATGTATTTGAAGGACCACAAAGCAAATAAAAGAATGTTTCACTTAGAACAAGGCAAATAAGTTTGAAAATAAAACACGTGGCTGAAAAAATGATCCGTGGGCATTAAATAAATTAATACCTTAAGCAACACCTTATCCTACAACTACATATCTGCATCCAAAGAGATGGGCAAGGGAGTTGAGCATGCAAAAAGAAAAAAACTCGGGAAGTGTAAAAAAGAAATAATGTAAAACTTCTAACAACTGTTGACATCCTTTACACATTGGCATGGAATTTTTTCAAAAATACCATGGGAGGAAGAAAACTGCTCATCGCTGAGCAAGTCATGAGATGTGCTAAAACTATAAGAACAGCAGTACTAATAGAATCCAGCATAACATGAGATCATCATCTTTAACTGTCTTAAATTGATGAATATTCTAACTGTCATTCTGGACCAAATGAATACATAATCACAAGAATAAATACCCATTTTGAGCAAAAGTAACAAATACCAATAATGATAAGAGCATAACATTTTGTTTAAGTAGAAAACCGAACCTCAATTTGGTGAACTAAAATTAGGATATTACCTCCCAGGCTTAATTAAACAAAGGCAACTCTTAGCTATGAGAATAGATAAGCCACAATTCATGTTCCCAGTGTTCAAACATTCATAGCATTCTCTAATAAGCCTTAATATTCAAGGACAAGGTTCAAACATATATTTCACAGTGTTTGGCAAAATTAAAACATGGTTTTATGGCTGTTAAAACTCAAAATCAACTTCCAGAATCTACTTCTTAGTATATATAAAATTTTGGCTGCCTTTTTAATAGTAGCTGTTAGAAATACTTCAGCTCAGCATCAAAATGAAAAAAAATGCCAGCGCACTCATATTCAAGATTACTAATATCTAGCATGAGTAATCTGAATTCCTAACCAGCTGCAATGAGTAATAGGAACCAAAACAGGTCACAGATTAGTAATTTATATGAAATGTTCAGTGTAGTATTTGATCTACAAATGCATGCTAGAAAAATCAAATTTTAGTCTAAGACAAAACTTAAGTTATTTGCAGTATCACAAATGCTTCTATGTGCAGTGGTCTATGCCCGTTGAACAAGAATAGAGAGACATCATATCAATTTTAAGACTCTTGCATTAGTTCCTTTGCAATTTCACATAAACACTAACACAATATACAGAATTAAAGTGCAAGCCTAAACCCCATGACCAACTCAACCAATTAATAAACTCCCTAGTCAAAGAAATACAAATTCCCAACAAATTCAAAATCATCCTAATCTAATCTAAAAATCATCCTAATCTAATCTAAAAAGCAGATCCATAATGAAGACAGAAACCACAAACCATCAAACAAAAAGCAAAACAAAC
>CATIWM010259658.1:0-10789 GCA_949671775.1 Mallotus repandus
ACGCCACTAAAAAGTTATGAGTTTGATGCATGTCTCATTGGATAGAAAATATATTTATTAGACTATTAGCTATGTGATTTTTACTATAATTACTTCACGATTCTGCATTAGTAAATGATATATTCTTTCCACTTTTATGCAACATAGAACTTATATCAATTATACAATTAGTTCCCGTACCTTATGGTATAAGCAATAAGAAATAATTAATTACTATTAGGGTAAAATAAAATTTTCCATACATAACAATAGTGGAAGTTTTCAAATTTTATTAGCTAGATCTTTTTATATTTAATTAGAAGCTAGAATAATGCAATAAATAGCTTAACTACACATACTCTAAAAACACCTCTTAACTATATTTTTTTTTTCTGAAAGCAACAAATCTCTTGTATCCATAAATGTATATTGCATTAAAAGGTACAATATTCGAATTTTGTTTATATAATTGATAAGTGAATAATTAAACAATAAATTATATAGAGAAAGAGAATTTCTGAAAAATTAAATAATTAAAGAGTAGTCAAAAAATTTATATCTATCTGGTATCAGATAGGAAACTTAAATGTTCATTACTAAAGAAAAAAAAATTGAAGCTACTTGTATACACAATTATCTACATAAAAAAGATCAAATTAAAGAACCAAAGAAACAAAATGAAACCAAAAATATAATTAGGATGGAACATTAATTAATATTGATAATAAATTTTAATTTTCTTTAATCTCATTCCTATGGGCTACTAAAGATGATGATGAACATAAACAAGAGTCTTCATCCTCCTCCTCCTCCTCAATTTCTAATGAAGAAACACAAGGAGGTGAAGAAGAGTAACCATCAGAAAGATTTGAAGAAGTATAGAAAGACAAAGGAGAAGAAGGAGAATACTGAGAACAAGAACAATAAGACTGATCAGTAGTAGCAGTAGAAGTATAAGTAGAAGAAGAAGAGATGGAGTTGATAGAAGATGAAGAAGAAGATGAAGAAGAAGAAGAAGAAGAAGAAGAAGCAAAGGCAAGGCCAAGAAGCAAATCCACAAAAGCACCAATGATGAAGCCATGATTGCTCTTCCCATTGACTTTCAAATAGCAACAAAGCAACTCTTCAAGACTTCCCCAATCTTTTAAACCATGAGCTTCCACCATTTCTTCCATTGATTTTTTGAAATCAACATAAGGGTCTTGAGAATCCAATGACAAAACAACAGTTTCTTTTAATGCAAATTGTAACTCACTTCTATTGTCTCCTGCTGCTGCAGTTTCATCTGCTTCTCCTTCTTCTGTTGCTTTCTTCTTCTTCTTAATATTATCATTAGCTTCTTCCAAGATCGAACTAGTTTCTCCTGGTTTAAAGAACAACCTTTCTGACCTTAAACCTTTAATCACACTCTCTATACACTCACCAGCTGATCCTGACTCATCTGATGCTGCCGTAGTGAAACTTGCTGCTGATTCAGAAGTAGAAGAGTTGATGGAGTAATTACAAGACTCAATAGCCGCCACCCGCATATTTTTGTTATTGTTAGTATCATCACTACCAACATCAAGACCAGATTGTAAGTAAGTTGAGTTAAGAGTCTTGAACATGTTTTCTGTTCTGAAAGAAAGGGTTTTTGGTTGTTGACAATAAGCAGGCCATGCCCATGAAGAATTTGATCTTGAGTAATTTGTATCAGTAGTAGTAGAAGAAGAGGAAGTGTTAATCTTGGAGAACAAAGGGAGCTTCATTTTCTTGCCCATATTGTGCTAGTAATTAGCTATGGCAATTGTTCTTGTTTGTGGGTTCAAAGAAGTGCTGGTGAAGAATGTAAGAAATGGAAGAAAAGATTGGTTAATTCAAATCAAAAGAATGGTTTTGTTTTTCTTGTAAAACCCAAGTTAAAGAAAATATATATGTAAAAAAAGGGTTAAGTTTTGTTCTTTATGTAAGCATTAATGGAGAAGTCAGAAAGAGGTGTAATGGTAGATTTTAAAGACAAGTGGGTGAGGGTAAGAGAGGAGGAGGAGGGTAATGGTATTGGTAGGGTCTTTTTGAGCTATTTCTTGCTTCATGTGGGTATTAAATTATAAGGCTATGGTAGTTAATGTAGTTCTGTTGGAGTCATTGAATAATAATGATAATTAATAATATATGGTACTACACGACCTTCTAGCTAGCTGACATTTCATGCCTCTTGTTGTTATTAAAAAAATTATATATATATTTGAACTTTTGAAAACTTTGATTCTTAAATAAACTATATATATATATATATATATCAATAATTAAAAAGTGAGCCGTTGTTTTTAAGTGTGCTATTAATTCATTGATTACTTAAATTGTTGGATGAATTTGAATTGCATTTTAATCACTAATTTGAAAACAAACTAGATTGAGAAGCCACATATTAATTTACATATATGCATTAGAACATCAATACCAAAACAAACTAATTTAGATCATTCTGATCACTTCCTTCAATTTAATGCTTATTAATTAGTAATTCAGGAAATGGGTATTTATTATACCCATAAGAAATTAAAATACGTCAGCTAAAGAGGTATTTTAAAATTATTATTTTTAAATGCATCTAAGTGCTCAATTTGCGATTATATAATTAATTTTTAATTGATCTAAAAAGTAAAAATTGTAAATAGGAGAATTAACTAATATTCATTTCAATTTAAAAGTATTATAAAATACAAATTTAAATTTTACTTTTATTAGTTCGTAGAATTAATTTTACTTGATTTAGCTAATGAGTAAAAAGTTAAATAATAATTATTTTTTAAGAGTATTTTGAGAAAAATAGTTTGAATCTTACTATTATCAATTTAAAAGAAGAGGATTGCCTTATATTATGTAATTTATTCATATTTATGTTATATAACTTTCCTATTAATAAAAAAAATTACTGAATTATCTATAAGTGTAATTTTACTATTTTCTCATAATATTAGATTATATATATATATATTAGTTGTTCTTTTAAAGATTTGAAATGTTTTGTCCAAAAAAATATTTAAAATGATGAAATAATGGGTGGTGAGTTGCAATGGAGTTGATCGGAAAGAGACATGGCAATGATCGAAGGTTTTGTTGGGGAGCTCTTATAATTATCAAGAAGATGACTTACAAGTGTCAAAATCCAAACTACAGAAAGATCACATCTAAAACATATATATATATGACAAGTGAAGAAGTTTTTGTTTAGTTTAGTACAGCAAAGAAGTTTCTTCATACATGAAAATAGCAATTTTTTCTTCAATACTTTTGCTCACTATTTTTAGTATTCTCTTGGTTTGTTAAAAAGTAAAAGTATCTATACTTTGTTAGCAAAATTATCTGAACTAATAGTCAAAAAAAGATAGAAAGAGTAGGAAGACTTCTCTAAAGAGTCTTAAAATATAAAATTTATATTTTGTTGTATCGATTTAAAAGGAAAAGATATCTTAAAATATAGAATTTAAATTCTCTCATCTCGATTTAAAAGGGAAAGATTATTTCTTATTACATAATCCATCAATCAATTCTTAACAATTAATTTCTATATGGTTGGAAATTTTAAAGAGACAAGACTGAGAAGTTTATTTGCTCATCTATTCTACATAAAAATTGACAAAAATTAATTACCAACTAATAATAATTCCAACTATTTCAAAATTTGAGTTGGTAAAATAATAAGAAGATTTCCTTATATATATGATTTGAATATGATACTTTATTTAAGAGGATCCAAATTCTTCAAATAACTTCTATATGGTTGAAAATTTTAAAGGAAAAATGCTAGGAAGTTGATTTTCTTATCTAATCCACATAACAATTTATAAAAATTAATTACCAACTAATAATGATTCAATTGATAAAATTTTTTTTTTTCTATTCTATTTTTTATTTGATGTTATTGATATCTTATAACGACAAGAGAAAATATAATATTTTAGAGTTAGAGCCGATAAACCTACAAGGAATGTAAGACTCTTTCAGCATCTATTTTCTTCATATATAATACTTAAATTTGAAATATTATTTAAGAAAATTTAAATTTCTTACCACTTGAAGTAATAGATGTTGATTTTGATTCAACTTTTTTAGTTATAACAAATCAATGTAAAATGGTGTGTTGTGAGTTCAATAATTCAACTGCAATAAAAAATCAAATTTGTCTTAGAAAAAGTATAATATGAGTGCTTTTGCGCTTAAAATAAATATAATTAAATGATCTCATGAAATTATAGGATGTGTTTTAAAATACTACTAATAAACAAAACAACATGATTAATTTATCCTTTAAAAAAACACTTATCAAATTTAAAACTCTTCTAATAATTGGAAGAATTTATTGCTCTCTTTATGGTTAGAATTTGAAACCCTATAAGCGAAGTGATTAATTTCTCTGTGGGGAGAGTAAGAGATAGAAATTTGAATACTGCTCTTTTACATTTGAATATGCACATCTTTTATCATTTGAACTAATTTTAGGAGTAAAACCCTAAAACTATACCATAAAGAAAGAGCCCATTTCCAATTGAGGCTAGACTATAAAATAAATAAATTGTCGCTTTCTTCATCAATCAGAAATTTAAAATCTTATAAACTATACAATAAATATTTGATTACTAAACTACATATATATATATAGGGTTATTGTGTAATTATATCATGAATTTTAGTAATTTTGGCTAATATATCATATTTTTAAAATTGTGGTAAATTGGTACATGAACTTTTCAAGTTATTGTAAATCTATCCAGGGTCAAAATAGTATGTGCTCATACTGAAATAACATATATGTATAAATTATTTGCTAAAAGTAAGGTTATATTTGTAAGAAAAATGAAAGTTAAGGATAAAAAAATTACCAATTTCTTTTTCTAATTTCCACATCAACAAAAAATTTTTCACGTACATGTCATATTAGCATGCAATGTCTGCATAGATATATAATATTTTAATCATAAATAAATTTGTAATAAATTTAAAAATTTATATATCAGTTCACCATAATTTTAAAAATATAATAAATTGAAAAAAATAACAAAATTGATGGTAGAGTTATACAATATTCTCATAAATGGAGCTTTTTATATGGTCATCAATAAAAAGTGAAGATTTTCTGTACTTCGAATAAATGAGAAATAAGAAAATTGTGGTTATCAAGTACATGCAAGTCCCATGACCTACCAAATAGGACTAATTTTTTACAAAAGTTATGAGAAGAATATAATGGAAATTAAAGCAATAAACTTAGCCACTAATGGAGTAATTTAATAATTATTTCAACTCACCAGCATCATGTAACATAGAGTTTAAATTTATTGTCGTTTATTTATGAAATTAATTTTTTCTAATCAAAAAGTGAAAGATCGCTTCTTATTATTATGCAGTTTAGTGATATCTAGCTTGATCATTTAACTTGCTTACTAATAAGAAATAAGGTGAATTACTATTGTGGTCTGTTATATTATACTACTTGATTCTTGATATTTAAAATTTATATTATTTCTCCTTTCTATTTTGTAAAATTACACTATTTATTTCTTCCGTCAAATTTTTTGTCATAGTTTTCGTTAACTGACATATCAGTTTTCAAGTAAACACTATTTGCCCCTTCTATTTGAATATATTATACTATTTGCCCCCTCTATTTGATATATTATATTATTTGCTCCTAAAATTTACAAGATATATTTTTATTATCAAACTAATAGTTTAACAAATTATATGTTAAATTAAATTATCATTAATTGACCATAAAAATGATAATTTTATTAAATATATTTTAATAAAAATAAAATAATAAATTTTGTTTTTAATCTAATTAAAATTTTAACTAAATAACAATTGATTACTTCCAATCTTAAAATATCTTTACTTAAATATCAACTTAAAACATTTATATTGCATGAAAAAATTAACCAAGTAAAGTTTCTTTTTAACTGCAAATTTGATTTTTATTTGAATTATTAGTTTAGATTACATTTATGAACAAAATTAATAATTTTAAATAATTTGATTTGTATATCCAACAATTAAAACTAACAATTAAAATAAAGAATCAAAATTAAAAAGAGAGTTGATTTGATTAAATTTATTAATGTAACAAAAATAATTTAAGTTATTATTTAAGTGGAGATATTTTAAAATTAATACTAATTAATCGGTATTTAATTAAAATTTTAATTATATAAAATTAAAATTAAGCATTTTATATTTTTATGTAAATGATATAATTATCATTTTGCAATTAAATTCCAAAAAAATTACTTTAATAATAAGAGATATAAATTATAAATATTAAGGGCAAATAATATAATATATTCAAATAAAAGGGACAAATAGTATAATATATTCAAGTAGATAGGGCAAATAGTATAATATACTCAAGTAGATAGGGCAAATAATAATCACTTGATAATTGTCTTATCGATTAACGGTAATTGTGATAGAAGAGGTAAATAGTATAATTTTATAAAATAGAAGGAGATAATATAAATTTTAAATGTTAAAAATTAAGTAGTATAATATAGAAAATCGTAAGAAATAAATAGTAATTTACCGTTAAAAAATAACAAACATAAATTTGGAGGGAAAAAAAAGTAAGTAAAAATCCCAATCAAAACAAAAACAATAAACATATATGGGGCATATGAGGATTAAAATCATGTGCAAGTACATTAAGTTGAAAGAGGGGGGGAGAAGGAACTCTGAATCACGTGCCTCCATATGTATTCCAGAGTGTAGATTGGGACTTGAGAGAGACATACTAAATATTCTTGTTTTATTTCCCATTTGATGCATTGACAATAATCTTCTGTATACTCACCAATTATCATATATAGTGTTACGATTTTAACCATTAGAACTTGATTTTTTTTTTTGGAAATAATATCATATTTTGATGTTGGTGTGCATAATTGCTCCATCAATTGAATTATGTCTGTTTATTTTGTTAAATTTTTATTATAAATTCTAAAGTAGCAAAAAATTGAGTAATTTAGTAATATAATTCTCTTCAAGATATTAATAAATTAAGAATTTAATTTTTATTTCTCATGTCCTGTCAATTGTTACCCAAAATACACTATATTAATTAGATTGTTTTAGTTTATTAAATCTGTGACACATTAAAAATTAAAGGGGCTGTAAAAACAAAAAAAGGAAATTCTTTTTTTTGTAATTTAGCTATAGTTCTCGGATGAAGAGAGCAACACATTACTCATTCCCTTGAAGATGATCCAATTTGAAAGGCGACAAAATTTTCGATTGAAAAATTTTGAACTGGGTCGCTATAATTTGTAACTTTCAAAAATTTAACCCCCCATGGGGAAAATAGAGTTTTAACTGTAATAGCAAATTGTTTGCGCTCCTTTAGTTTAATAGCCAAAATTTTCATGAGCATGCTGGTAAACTCTCACAATCTTCTCTTTCTATCTCTATATTGTAGTAAGCTAGGGTAGTTTGTTTGAGTTGCTCAACTGCCCGTTAGCCCAATACTCATGACGTGCTATGGAACCTCCACCGTGCCGGAGGACTAAGCACGACATAGTTAGCAATATAGGAGCCGACTCGACATTAACAGCTTTATATATGATACCCCTCAAGTA
Organism: Mallotus repandus; assembly: GCA_949671775.1. Taxonomy (NCBI): domain Eukaryota; kingdom Viridiplantae; phylum Streptophyta; class Magnoliopsida; order Malpighiales; family Euphorbiaceae; genus Mallotus; species Mallotus repandus. The sequence goes on from CATIWM010259658.1 coordinate 7,587, forward strand.
TATTGCTATTTAAACTAATACACTTGTATTCTTAAATTAGAATAACTTGCAGAATAAGGAGAACCAAATGCAAGTAGGAAAAAGTCTTCCTCATCAGGAAGAGTCCCACACTCGGAAGACTTCCAGATTAAGGGGAATTACAAACGAAGACAAAACCTATAAGGAAGAGGAATCCTATTCCTCTTAGGTTTGAGCATCTCATTCTCTATAAATACTCCTCCTCTCCCCTCAAATTATTCATTTTATTCTATTCTCTTAAGCTCTTATTCTTTCTAAATTCTCTCACTACACTCCCTGACTTAGGCATCAGAGGGTTTATGGGAGAAATCCCACATCTCACCTTGCTTTTGTTGATCACTTGCAGGACCCAGACACGGAGGTTCCGGAATCAAGTTATCAAGTGACGCCGTCTGTGGGAAACTTTTGAGTTAAAGCCATTATTACCTACCGAGTTGAAGTAAAGTTCACACCATGGCATCAAGCCCACCAGCTACTGATACTCAGATTAATTCCCCAGGAGCAACTTCAGACATAGAAACTCCTATCAACCCTTCCACTCCGCTATCTATCAACCCATCATCTCCTATTCTCCCCATCAACCCATCTGCCCCTATCCTGCCAATTGACCCATTGACCCTTATTCATCATGGGGGACCGTTATCCTAAATCCCTCTTTCTGGAGTCACCCATGGATGGGTAACACCAGACACAAGCTTTCCTTATTATGCTCCTCTGCATTATACTAGCAGACTCATCCCTTCTGTGCCTTTTCCAAGCCTTTCGGGAACACCGATTACAAATATGCCAGACCTCAACACAGTAGCTCAAACACTCAATCTACCTACCACAAATAAAGAGGCGATGATTCAAAACATCCAAGCCCAGATAGCCCTCATGCAACATCAATTAAATGCCTTAATTCAAGAAAATAATCCTGGGATTGCTAATCCAGAGAATAATGTGATCACACCACCTGTTGCAACTCAGAGCGCCCTTGGAGGAGACAAAGGAGCTCAGAAAGATCCGGAAGAATCAAGCACAAACCGTCCTACCTTAGATGACTCCTAGATAATTCAGAAGGTAGAACAAGTAATTCAAAAAGCCCGGACTGGGTCGAGCAAGGAAGAAGAATGTGTCTTAGAAAGAACAACACCCTTCGTAAGTAAGATTGTTAAAACCGAGATCCCTTCTAAATTCAAGCTACCTTAACTGGATTAATTTGATGGAACAGGAGATCCGATAATCCACGTCTCTTCATTCTGAACTAAGATGATGCTTTAGAATGTAAATGATGGAATCCCATGCCGCGTCTTCCCCAGCACCTTTACTAAGGCTACTCAAAGGTGGTTTCATCAACTTCCTAAGAATTCTATCTCGTCCTTTAAAGAGTTAGCTGAGAAATTCAGAACTTGGTTTATTACCAACGTTCCACCCGCAAAGAATGTAAATGATCTCAGAATGTGCAAACAAGAAGCTTTAAAGTCACTAGGGAGTTACCTTGACAGATTTAACAAGGTCGCTATGCAGATCAAGAATTTAAGTGATGAAGTGGCAATAGAGGCTATAAAGAATGGGACATGATTAGGGAAGCTCAAAGATAATATTATGACTAAAGAGCCTACAACTTTCTCTGAAGTCATGTCTATGGCAATGAAACTGATAAAACTCGACAAAGACAGAAGACTACAACGGGATGATGATAGACCATCCTTTAAAAGGGAAGAAAGATCCTAGCCAAGGAAACCTAGAGCCCAATGCCCTTATTTCAGAGGCCCAGCAAGAGGCCTGACAGGTGGATTCAGGAAGGAAATTGAAAACTATAAGCCTCTGAATGCTTCAAAATCGTAAGTCCTTATGTGAATTAGAGCAAATGGGGTGGGAATACCTGTACCAAGAAGATCGAGTCCTAATAAAAGAGCAGTGGCAGACAGAAGGTTCTATTGTCAATATCACCGAGAATATAGACATGACACTGATGATTGCCGAGAATTACAAAGAGCCATAGAGTAATTAATACAAAATGGCAAACTCGGTAAATTTACTAATACAAACAGGAGATAATGAGACTCCAAAGACGAGAATGGTGACAAGTCCAAAACAAAGAAGGCTCGGAATGAATTGGCTGGAGTCATTAACATGATAGTTGAAGGAGAAACACCTAAAGAAAAAGGATGAAACGATCTCAAAGAGAAGAAATCCAGTTGCAAAGGCCAACTATCATATTCGGACCAAAAGATGAAGAACACGCCCGGCATCCCCATAATGATGCCTTGGTCGTAAGTGCATACATCCGAAATTATCTGGTGAAAAGGCTTTTGATTGACTAGGGAAGCGTTGTTAATGCACTCTCATGAATTGGAAATAAAATTCAGCAATCAGGAAACAAGAGATTCAAAAATAGCTTGATCCTTGTTCAACATCGTGGATCTTCCACTTGCTTATAACGATATCATTGGAAGACCCATCTTGTATGAGATTGATGCAACCACGAGTATTAGAAGGCTGACCATGAAGATCCCTCTAGAAGATCGAGTCATAACCATACTCAGAGATCAATCAATGGCTCAGTAGTGTTATCAACTGGCTTCTAAACCTCAACTGGAAGCTTTTCCCTTAGCATCTTTAGAAATAGAAAAATAAGGTGCCAATCCAGAGCCAGTTGATCAGGTTCAAACATTGTAGATCACAGTAGAAAAGGCAGTTAGAATTAGAGGCAAGCTCGATAAAGACATCAGAAAAAACATTGGTGAAGTTCTTACTAGATACTCTAATAGCTTTACTTCAATAACGACCAAAATTGTAGGGGTGGACCCTCAGATTGTGTCGTATAGCCTGAACATTCTACCAGGAATGAAAGTAATAATCCAGAAGAAAAGGAAGTTTGCGTACGAGAGGCAGAAAGTAATTGCCGAAGAAATAAAAAACTTTTGGACGCCAAATTCATAAGAGAAGTCACACACCCGGAGTGGGTAGCTAATGTGGTGTTAGTCAAGAAAGCTAATGGGAAGTACCGAATATGTGTTGACTACACGGACCTTAATAAGGCATGCCCCAAAGATAGTTATCCATTACCAATAATTGATCAGTTGGTAGATTCAACAGCTTGCCACCGTCTCTATAGTTTCATTGATTTCACTCAAGGATACCACCAGATCCCTATGAAGAAGGAAGATGAGGAGAAAACATCATTTATTACTCATGAA
>CATIWM010259679.1:0-10185 GCA_949671775.1 Mallotus repandus
TTGAAACGCGGCCATCAACAACGAACTCGCCGGCGCACATGGTCGTATTTGCTGAACCGATGGAAGAAGAAGAAATCGATCAGATTCAAGCCAAGAGCAAGCATAGGGTTGAGGAATACCAGCGGAAAATCATGGATTCCAACGCTGGCACTGAGGACGGATCGGCGTCCTCAGTAGAATCTAAGGCGGCTGCGGCCGAGGACGATTCCAGACAAGGCGCAGACGCCGACTTTTACACGCGCATTACCGAGATGACGAAGCGGAGGGCAGAAGACAACAAGAAAGACCTTTTCAAGGCCATGATTTTAGTTCACAGCTCTACCAAGAACCGTGGTGCGCCGGACGCGGCGTGGAAGCCATGCGGGGAGAATCGACCAAAGAAACTGCAGCCAGAGCAAGAGTGGAAGGTGTCATACAGCATGGAAGAGAGCAAAATGGCGGCCGGGGAAAAGTGGGCCGAGTATGAAGATACGAAAAACCGTCGTCGTGACGCGCTGGATCGCCAGAGCGTCGTTGATCCCGCGGATGAGGAGGCACCTCTTGAGCCGAAGGAAGACTATTATGTCAAATTCCTTCGACAAGTGAGCGAGAGGGGGAGGAAAACTCGAGAGAAGATCGATGCGCTTGAGGAAGGCAAAGAGAAAGTTGTGGTCGGAATGCCACCCAACGATCGAGCGGTATAAAAGAAGGTTGCATTGAGCGAGCTGTACAAGAAGTAGCGAGGCGTGAATGCATTGTAGGAATAGTAGCCACAAGTGGAATAGCATCATCATCTTGTGAGTGCATAGCGGGAGGCGTACAAATGTTCAATAATGTAGATGTATATATTACACAAGGCGCGAAAAGATTTCTACTCTCTTGCACTACTATAAAACCACGTCCGACATATATGTATGCCTAAGGTACATTGATTGTTACGTGCCTTCCTAATCGGAATGCTAGCGTTAGTTCAGGAATCCGCCAATGACGTGATCGCAGACCCTATTACCTCTAGGTATGTCGCAAAGGAAAAAAAACCTTATTACTACATTGTCGGTTGTGGACCCCACGTGCATAACAATACAGCCTTGTCTCATCCTTCAAATATTTCCCGCTTCTCCTCCTTCGTCTTTCTCTCTTCTCTCCTCTCTCTTCTCTCCACAAACATCCTCTACGACTCCAACATCATGAAGGCCTACTATTACGACAATCTCCCCGGCGATCAACGCCTCCCCCACGACTCCGGCCGCACCGTCGACCCCGCCAAACTCGCCCAACTGGGAATCATCCACCACTTCCTCCCCAACAATCTCGACGCCGTTGACGCCATCGCGAGCGAAAGATCGTACAAGAACCGCGACGAGATTGAAATCTCGCCCGCCACTCTCCCGGGCTATGAGGAGAAGGTGAAGAATTTCTTCCACGAGCATTTGCATGAGGATGAGGAGATTCGGTATATCCTGAAGGGTGGTGGGTATTTTGATGTGAGGAGTGAGGGGGATGAGTGGGTGCGCATTCGGTTGGAGGAGGGTGATTTGATGATCATGCCGGCGGGCATTTATCATCGGTTTACCACTGATGAGCAGAATGTGAGTGTTTTTTCTTGGCTTGTCTATTTACCTATCCACCCTTTTGTGCGTGCATTGAGGGTAGAGGAATGCTGACTTTGGGGATTCAAGTATACCAAGGCTATGCGTTTGTTCAAGGAGGATCCCAAGTGGACTCCATTGAAGCGTGGAGAGGAGACGGATGCCAATCCTTTCCGTAAGGATTACTTGAAGTTGAGGGAGGGTCTGACTGCGTGAAGAGAGACTTGCCAATCATAAACTTGGTGATTGAAATAGAACAAAGTGGAGGTCATGATGTGGAGAAGGATGTTGTCGTTATCCCTCTATTTGATGATTGAACGAATCTGATATGTCTACCCAAATTATTCAACAATATGAGCATCATCAACGGCTCTGAAAATGTACAAGAATGGAAGTCCAACGGGGTCCCAAGGGGTCCCAAACTTTCAATCTTTGTCAGTCGCAGAATCTAACCGCTCTTGTCTTCGTCGGTTGGATCCTCCTATATGATCTGCGTGCCGTAATCACTGAATCGTCCTTATGCCGACAATCCGGTGTAGCTCAGTATAGGAATGTGACTCCGATACTGCAGTATGATGGGATTTTGAGGCTTTGGAGGAGCGAGGGAAGAAGGTTGTGGTGTTGGAGTTGGAAGGAATGGGAGACTGGATGTTGGAGTGATGATCATTGTTAAATACTTCACCTTCTCTCAATTCATAGTCAAAATGGTTCATTGGAATAGGTAGGTAGAACATTGTTCACAACCATACACGTACCTAATTCGTAGGTTCATAAATGATTGAAAATACTTGGTGAGGTGTACTAATTGGGGTCAAGTGGTACTACTTACTTATCGATTAGGTCCTAGACTACGTCATGGAAAAAGCCCAAACAAGCGACAGCAAATGTTTCGTGATTTTCTTTTGCAACAGACATCAGGCGGTACGAGAACGACAGAACCAAAAGCCAGCGAAACAGACGTCGACTTGATTCCAGCATGCCGAGGCCGATATAATAAAAAGTAATGGCAAGATATAAGAAGAATACCAACAACAACAACAGCGGAGTATAATACAACCAAAGTACCACAACATTCCAGGCGGTAGAATATCAGAACGCCATCTCATCACCGTCGGCCATGGCGCCTCCTCCAACAATCGACCTCCCGCCAAACCTCAAATCTCCCTACGAAGTCCGCCTCCATCATGACTTTGTCTACTTTCACCTCATCAACTCCGGCCAAGCCTTTCCCTGGATATACCCATGGGCGGCCGCCAGCGCCTTTCTCGTGCTCGGATATCTCTTGATCGACCACCGGGGCAAGCCTTGGCTGAAGGCATTGCGCTATCCACTCTACACCGTCATATTTTTGCATGCGTCGTGGGCCATATGGTGTAATCGAGCGCGGTATCCGGCCAGCGCCTTCGGAGTGGGCTTGATTCATAGTTTTGGCACCTTGTGGCTGACCGCGCTTATGATGTGTTATGATTGTCAGGAGGATTTTGCGAGGTTGGAAAGGAGGAAGGGTGGGAAGGAGAGTGCAGGCGAGCAGGCGAATGGGAGTGCGAATGGATCTGCAAGTGGTGTTTCTATTGGGGGAGATAGTGGAGAGTTGAAGCCGAGAAGAGGCAATACGGACCAAGCAAAACCAGACAAAGACGGTGGGAGTAATGGTGATGCTGGTGGCGAGCTGTATTGGCAGACATACCCGGATAAACTGTCCTTTGCACGCCTGGACTGGGTCGTCGACGCATTCTGCAGCTTTCGCGGCGTGGGCTGGAATTGGGAGACAAACGGCATTCCTCGTCTTCCTGCCCAAGAAGAAGCACACCTAACGCCGCACCACACCACAACCGGCACAGAAGAAGAACCCCCAGCATACGAACCACTCACCATCAGCCGCAGTGGAATCCGTCGCTACACCTCCTCCAAAGACCTCCTTCTGGCCACCCTCTTCGACTCCACAGTCGTCTACATCGTCCTCGATATCATCAAAACCCTCATGCACCACGACCCATACTGGTGGGGCTACACCACCACCTCGCCAGGACCCTCTTACTTGCCCGCCAAAACCACCCACCCATTCATCCTCAACTCCTTCCGCCTCTCCCTAGGCCTCGCGACCGTCTACAGCGCCCTCTACAGCGTCTTCAAACTCGGCCCTCTAGTCTTCGGCTGCATCCTAGGCCCACCCATCCTCGGCCTCCGCGGCGAAGCCTGGATGAACCCCGCCGACATGTTCGGCACACCGGCATACATCTGGGACAAAGGCCTGGCCGGCTGGTGGGGAGGTTTCTGGCACCAAACCTTCCGCTTCGCCTTCGAAGCTCCGGCCGACGTGCTCATGCGCCGTCTCGGCATCGTCAAACGCTCTCTCCCCGGCAGCATCATCGCCGTCTTCATCGCCTTCTTCTTCAGCGGCGTGTTGCATGCCGCCGGCTCCTTCACCCAGTTGGGCAATACGCGACCCATCCTCGGCCCCTTCCGCTTCTTCATGCTCCAGCCCTTCGGCATCGTGATTCAGATTGCGGGCACGCAGGCGCTCAAGGCGTTGGGCATCATGGACAAGATCCCGAAACGCGTCAAGCAGGTGGCGAATTTCGTCTTGGTGCATGTGTGGTTGTACCACACGGGTCCGCTGCTGGTGGATGATTTTGCGAAAGGTGGCGTGTGGCTGTATGAGCCTGTGCCGTTCAGTCCGCTCCGAGGACTGGGGTTTGGGGGTCATAAGGATGACAAGTTCTTTTGTTGGTCGACTGGGCCGGCCTGGTGGGTTACGGGCGAGAAGTGGTATTTGACTGGGATACAGTTGTAGATGGTGATCATTAATATGCTACGGTACATGCCTCGAGAGAGGAAGAAAATTTTAATGATATAGTAAATTGCATGAACTGATGAATGTGGAGGTGAAAGGAGGCATGTGTGTTGTACAGTCGCGATGTTACAATTCTTACATCCATCTCGCTATTCTTCATCAAAGTGTCTTTACCGATGTCCTGCACGGCCATTCGCCTTCACTTCTTTACTACCAGTTTTGGCGTTCTTCGACGAAGACGAAGGTATCTGTAACCCCTTTGGCGCTTTCAAACCTCCAAACACCAATCCACACACAGCTACCATGCCACTCCCTCCCACCATATATGCAATATCCCGTCCCGCCCACCAATATAGCGAACAAAACAATAACGGACCCAAAGCACGTCCCGCTTGGCCAAAACTCCGATGATTGCCCAACTTTTCTCCTCGCTCTGCACTTCCAGCCTCAAAGCTGGATAAGCTGTTTAATCCCGTCACGACGGTACTGCTTGTCACCGCCAATAGTGTGGCGGCGAGGTAGAGGCCTCGTTCGGTGGTGAGCCGAGCGAGGATGAAGAAGGCGATGGCGGCACTGCACACGCCTAATTGCACGACCCGTAAGGGATGCATGCGTCTTGTCACGCCGCCTTGGAGGAGGGATGCGATGAGGCCGATGTAGCCTAGCAGTTTGCCGGAGTTTTTGGAGTTGTAAGAGAAGAGATCATACGTCATGAAGGGAAGGGAGAACTCCATGCCAGAGAAAAAGAGGATAAAGGTAAAATGGGTGAGGTTGAGTAGAAGGTGAGAATTGGTTCGTGTCGTTTTAGTGGCTGTGGGCTTGCTTTTCTTGGTTGTTGCATGTCCATTGGCGGTGGGTTTAGACGAGGTGGGCTGGTGGGTCTCTGGCAGAGCGCTGTAGAGGTACAATGTCTCGGTAACGATGAGGAATAGCGAGACTCCTGCTGCAGTTGCAAAGGGGTTGGCCGCGACTGTGGTGATGTTTGACAGGGCAGCTCCTAAAGCAGGTCCAAAGGTGAAAGCAATACTGAAGCACGCTCCAACCATGGCCATTGTCTTCCCACGATCCTCATCGCTGGAAATGTCCGTAGCAATAGCCAGAGCTAACTGCACGTTGCCCTCGCTCAAACCACCCACGACTCGGCTAGCCAGAAATGTTCGAAAATCAACAGCAGCCAACCACAAGGCTACTGAAGCTATGTTCCCGCACATGGACCATAACAAAGCTTTTCTGCGTCCATGTCGGTCTGAAAGCACGCCAATTATGGGCGATGCAATGGCCTGGCACAAGCTGAAGAGCGAGCCCAGTGCACCTCCAAGCAAGACAATGTCATATCTGTCATTGATGGGTTTTGCAAAGCTGTTTTTGTAGGCATTCAAACCGTCGAAGATGCGGGAGAGGAGGGTGTTTGAGGTTTGCGACTTTTCGAGGTTGCGGTAGAATTCGAGGAGTTTGGGGAAAAGTGGGAGGATGAAGGTGAAGGAAATCTGCGGTGGACGTCGTTAGAGCATGGTATCGAATTACATGCACAGGACATACCAGGTCGAGAAGAAGAGATATGAACAAGACCCGTAAGACTTTCTTGCGCAGATCGGGCGAGACGCCGGCCATGGTGGAAGCTTTGATATGGAGGTGGAGAAGAGAAGTTGTTGTTGTTGTCAATCAGGCATGCCTGTAGTCTTACTTATGCGGATATAGCGCGCATACGTATTGTATCAACTAGAGTACAAGAAGAAGATGGACAAGAATGTGTAAAAGGAGTTGAAGGAAATAGAAGAAGATTAGGTCATTAAACGGGAGTACAAGAAGTGAAGTCTGGGGAGACACTCGGAAGAGTGAGTTGCCGCTTGCTTATTACCCCTAGCCTCTACCTATTTTACGAAACTCGGGACTAGTGTCAGTTTCATTTGAATAGGTATGTTATTAGATAGAAAATTAAAAGTCATCTTTGTTCAAATCATAGTTGTACTGTAGACTGTGTTCAATTAATGGTAATAATAAGTTGCTGTTGTGCCTCCCCAATACGTCATGCCCAGGACATCAACATCACTTCTTCCACTTTCACTTCCACTTCATATCCTCCACCAACACCACCATGGAAAATCCAGACCCAATATTGCATGATCTTACTTTATGCGGACACAGGTTTGACGACATGCCGGCCATTTCCACGTCGCACACAACTTCAGCCGCGTATTTCCCTTCTTTCCGTCCTCTTCTGCTTCCCTCCAGTACAGACACTTTCAATATCAGAACAATCCCTGACGTCCCTGTGAAATATGCCTCCATCAAGCCTTCATTCTGCTCCGTCTTTTTCGGCAGCACAAGTTTCCACTCTCACCGAGAAAATCTCTCAACTGGGTTCCAACATCGACCTGACTGACAATCGTGCACGGCTGAACCTCATCTCTCATGCCAAAGATCTCATTCTCAATTTGCAGACTCCTCAAGAGCATGCACTCCAACGATCTACCAATGTCACCGAAGTTTTCGCTATACGCACGCTAATGGAGATGAACGTTTTAAGTGCTGTTCCGCAGGGAGCATCCATCGACCTTACAACTCTATCTCACACAACTGGCGTACAACCATCTATGCTTGGTATGTGTCCGACGGAAATAAAATGAACTTGTGAATAACTAACCAAGTACCTACTCGTTTCGTTAGAGCGCCTGTTACGCATGACTATTACGACAGGCTTCATAGAACAAGATGATGCTGGCCGTTATGCTGGCACTCGGTTCTCAGAAGCATACCGCGGTGTCGTTGGCGACTACTTCAGCAGTCACGTACGTACAATACTGTCCAAGGCAAAGAGAATGAAGACTGATGCCTCTGTAGAACGATCTTTGCTTCATTTCCTTGCTTTTGTATGCCCACTATCTCCGTGCACATCCAGACTATACCGAACCCGCCTCACCTACTCACAATGTCTTCACCTGGCGGCACGACCGCTACGGAGACAATTTTTGGGATGTACTGCAAGACCAAGGTGATCTAAGCAATCGCTTCCAACGCGGTCTCCATATGACGAGTGGCTGGACCCCAGTGACGGGATTCTACGACTTCTCCCAGCTGGCCACAGATGACGTTGACCGGGCTGTTCTCGTCGACATAGGTGGAGGAGCTGGTCAATGCATCAATGCCATCCTGCAGTCTCATCCGGACCTTCCGCCCTCATCATTCGTTCTTCAAGACCGTCAAGATACTCTGCAGCTCGCAGCACTCGAACTACCAGGTGAAGTGCGCAAACAGCCCCATGACTTCTTCCAGCCACAACCCATCCAACACGCACGCGCATACTACCTCCGCATGGTTCTCCACGACTGGTCCGATGACGACTGCATCACCATCCTCCAACAGATTGTTCCCGCCATGGCTCCTGATTCAAAGGTGCTCATTGCAGAGACGTTATTACCCGACCGCGAAGAACTGATCACCGCGAAAGACGATGGAAGAGCGGAAGAGTTTTTAGGTGGCGTCACGACCGATATGTACATGTTCAATATCGGCGGCAAGGAGAGGACCGTCGATGGTTTTCGACGCGTGCTGGAAGCGGCCGGTCTGAAGATTGAAACAGTGCACAGAGGAGTTGGAACTGCACATGGCATCATTGAAGCCGTGTTGTTTTAGACCTCTTCTGTCTCTACCTACGACGTACACATTTTGTTCAATTGGGGTATAAAAGGTACATTTTCAACCACGCTTGCGTCTCTTCATCTATTCATACTCCCAAGTCTTCAAACCTCAGCCTTCAACATTGGATGGCCGTTGTATTTGTAGTTTCCCTTGCATACCACCGCTTTCACTTGCTCAGCATGCAAGGTGAAGATTGCCGTACGAACGTCTCTTTTGGGACAAGGTATGCAGATGTCGATAAGCAGATGAGATATGAACAGGGGAGAAAACTTCACGATTATTTGCTATCATCTGGTCTGCACCATCTTGTATATCTTGCGTTGCAACGTCTTCATGCATATGTTTGTCGTTATCTTGCATCCAATATGGCCAACTCAAAATGCTCCCCCAGATCTGCTCAACGCCTCGCTTAAAGATCGGATTTTTTTTTATAAATAAAAAGGAGGGAAGGAACCCGTTATCCACCTCCAACGTCAATATCGCCCATTCGCTTGATAATTTTCCGGAGCTCGGAATTGTAAACGTCGCTGTAAAGTTTCCAGTAATTGCTTTTCGTCCTCGGAAAGATCAATCTGAGGCGGGACGTCGATCCGATGCGGCAGAATTCGGATTTCGCCTGATTCAGTAGAGTTGCTGAGTTGCTTTTGTAGAGTTCGTTCACTTTAACGTTCGACTTTGGTTAGAACAAATGCTTCCTCCGCGTGAATCACACACAACGAAAACTGAAAACATACCTGTCGGTGACGGAAGGGGTCTTCTCCTTCTCCACCGCCTTCTCTTCATCCACCGGCTGAGAATGACCTGGTAATTTGGAACCACATTCTCGTGGCGTCCACCAATACATGGGATATTGGCGGAATACGTTGTTGACCAGCAATGCGACACCCAACATGAGTAAGCTGGCGAGGAGCACAAATGGAGCAAACATCCAGCCCATTGCCACAATCTGCATCTCAGTACTAGCAAGAACAGCGGTGGCTCCTCCTGGCGGGTGGATAGTGTTGGTAAGACTCATAACCCAACTGGCGCAGGCACACCCGACGGCTCCGCTGACCCAGTTGATATTGGCGAAGTCGGAGTTAAGCTGGAAAAGTTTGGCGATGGCAACACCGACAATAGCAGACAAGGTGTGGCCGACAATTGCGTTTCGAGGCTGTGCCAAAGGAGAGCGAATGGTGTTGTAATCAAGAACCGCGCTGGCGCCAAGGGATGCTACGATGACGGGTGGGTGATACTGCGATAGCCCCGGAGCATAAATGTAGCAGCTGGAAACGATGCAAAGACCTGCGATGGTACCAATTATCATTGATATCCATTGTACAGCTGCTGGAGGCTCTGCTGTGGTTTCTGGTCGAACTCCCAAGAAACGGGTGATGGGTTTCGGTAGAGCATTGAGGCGATTTCGTGGGACGAAGGGATTTAGATATCGGTCAATGTCGAAATCGAGAAGCTGCTTGGACAGCGTCGCACTGTTTGCGGACATAGCTATCTTGCAATGCTGTAGAGAACGACCCGGGCGATGTGTAGAGGTGAAGTCGGACAAACGGAGTTGGATAGCCGAACTTGAAGGAGCGCTCTCCGGTACCCGACCCAGAACAACGATGTTCGCTCGTTTGAGCGATCTGATCTCGACACTGCAACGTCTGCAGGGAAAGGTAGTGAGGGAGGATACGATAGATATTGTTTGCGAGACGAATGAACAGGAAAGGAAGAAAAAGAGTCGCGCAAGAACGTAGCCCCGCTGTTCTTACCGTACGGATCTTGTCATCATACCTCATTCGCATTAAGCAGAGCCTTATTCTATGTCACTTCGACACGTCTCCTCGGGTGTAGGAGCCGACAAGATTGAACCATCAGGACGCCGGCAGGAGCTTTCATCGTAGTGTATGTTTTACCATCTTATCCGTGGAACCGTGTCTTTCGTGCATTCCTTCCTCCTTTTTTGAATCTGTTGGGCATCCTTTCATGCGCAAACAAAGAAACGCAGCAAATGGTGGCGGGTCATGGGTCTTCAAATCAATACGTAATAACCTGCGATCTTGCATCTTCTCGCGCTGGGAGTACCGGATCCGGTTACTGCGGGTCGGGGGTGAACTAGTGCTTGAAAATCAATATGTGCGACGGAGGATTGAAGGTGTTCCAATGAAGCAGAAGCAAGTTGTGGTGAAAAATAGAGGCAACAGA
>CATIWM010259680.1:0-22350 GCA_949671775.1 Mallotus repandus
TAAAGGATTCTATTGTATGATTTTTTTTTTAATATTTTAGTCTTTTGTTGTTGTTTGGTTTCTTTTTCGTTTCTGTTTAGTTTTTTATCTTAGTTTTATATTCTTTGTTGATTTTTAGGATGAGAATATTGCTGCTGATGAAGATGATGATTTGTTAGTCTTGTACTAAAGAAAAGGGAGGTCAAGCCTGCATCTTTTTTGAAGTCCCCATATTTGAATGAGTTTGGGTCAACCAACGACTCTTTAAAGGGAAGTAAGAGTTATATGGATTTAAAAATAATGAAAGGTATTTGTCCTTTGAGTTTGAAGATCGATGAACCTTTGAATTTTGTTAGTCACAGAGAGTTTGCTCTATGGCTTAAAGTTGGTTTGAAGAAAAAGAACAACTATGTTTTTTTTTTTGAATTAAAATTGTATGTTTTATTTATTTTTGTTATTTTTCTTTATTTTATAATTATTGTCATTATGTTTTGTAGGAAAAAGGTGTATGCTGATGCTGATGATATATTTTCTCCTTCTTTGAAACTTGGAGTACTATCATTGCAAGAAAGAGTTGGTTTCACACTTTGAGTTATTGTGGTCCTTCTCTAACATCTTGAGTAAGTTTGATTTTTTATTTATTTTTTTAGTTTTTGCAGTTTAAATGGTATTTTATTTTAAAAAAAATTTAAATCTATTTTTTGTTTTAGTTATAGTATCATATACAGATAATATACTGAACATATACTCTTCTTATAATTAGTAATTTTGTTATTTGATGAATATGTTATATTGTTTTATGATTATGTTTTTTCTTTTGTGTTTGCAGCATATTGATGTTTTGTTTTATTATCTGAGGGAGAAGGGAAAAATTTATCCTGAAACTTGTGTGAAGTTTACAACAAGTGATAATTTGTTTGATCAAAGGCTTCAAAGTTTATATGCTAAATATATGAGTAAGGAGAGAGATAATTCCCTCGTTTGTGTTGATCATCGTGTTTCTAAATACATCCTTGGATATTTTATGTTCTGTAACAAGCCATGGTTTGAAGTCGATCATGTTTTGTTTCCTATTCATATTGTGAAATAAAAGCATTGGGTTTTGACACGTTTGAGCTTCAAAGATAGGTGTTTATATATTTATGATTCTATGAGAGGTGCAACTCATAATCGTGGGGTATCAGAGGTTCTGGATTGCTATAGCATACTCCTTCCTTTGTTTTTAGATGTAGTTGATTTCTGGCCTAAGCGTACTGATCTTGATGTTACTAGTGGTATATATGCTTCAAAGAAATTGACTGATCCATTTAGTGTCTGTTGGGTTGATAACCTTCCTTCTCAGGAAAGTAAGTGAGTATATTACTTTGTTTTTTATTTTTTTCTATGATTCTTATTTTGTTTTTTTTTTTGTGTTTTGTAGTGATTATGGTGCATTTATTGTTGCATTCGCTGAGTTTTTATTGCATGATTTGGAGATTCCTAAAGAGCTGAACATCAAAGAGATGGGAATTCGCTATGTAGTTAGTCTGTTTTCTTATGGGAAGTGGAAGGAATCAAGTAACATTGAGAGCGAATTTGACTGTCGAGGAAGGTTGAAACCTAAGGAGAAAGGCAAAGGAATATTTTGATTATTGGGTTTATTGGTTTTATTAGGTTTAATTGTATTCAAAATATGTAATTAACTAGAATATTTGAAGGATTTTAATATTTGGTGATTTTAGTTTGTTGGATGTTTGATGAAGTATTAGAATTATTTGAAGGAAAAAATGTTTGATCATAGGTTTTTTGGATATTTGTGAATATCTTAAGGATTTGAATATTACAATTTAATATTAACATGTCATTATCTTATCATTATTATTTTTGTAACAGTTCTGTTGCTTTTAAATTTTGTAATTATGGTTTTTTGGGTTTATTAATGTTCTGAATCGTATAGGAAATGTATCTTATACCAAACAGATACTGATAATATACTATAATATATCATACATTTGTTTTTTCATGTATTTTTTTGTTCACTTTTTTATGATTATGCTTTTAAGTGTTTTGATACATTTAATAATATTTTTCAATACAGACACTTTTTAGAATTAATTTATTTACTAAGTAACTTTGCTTTTACAATTTTTTGAAATCGTATCATATACGAAATATATACGAAAAAGAAACCAATCATATTCAAAATTTTATGCACTTAAAAAAAATGAAACTGAAAATACACTTAATATAGTGTTTTGTTTTTCTTGATGGATTTGAATATGAATGTAAAAATTTGTTTCATACACTTGAACTGAAAACAAACTGAATATAAAGCAATACTCTAATGCTTTCTTTGGTGGATTTTTACAAGTTTTTCTGTTATGTCCATATATACCACATCTTCCGCACCTGTTTTCATTTTTGAGTTCCCATGGTGCTTTACATCTTCTTTTTTTAGGTCTTCTAGCTTAAACTCTTCCTTATGGAGGTATGACAATTGTGTTCTTCACTTCGTTCGGTACGATCCATGTATTTTTTCTTGGAAGTGGATACACCATTTCTTCATATGTTGCTGACATTTTTTTTGTGGTGTAGTATGGTAAAGAATATGTGTAAGGCTCTTAGTTTAGCTGTCTCATAATTGCTAATGCATGCTCACATAGAAGTTGGTCAAGTTGAAATTTGTTGCACGTGCATGTTCTTTCTTTAAGGTCAACTATTTCTAGATTTTCATCATGAAATACATTGAATATTTCATCATTTGACCTTCTAACCTACAAATAAATTTTTATTAACATAACATGAGAATTTAGTATCTGATGTAGATTTCATGTATCATATCTGAAACAGAAACCAAAAGTATACAGAACTTACCTTGAGTTTCAGAGATTTT
The DNA here is from genome assembly GCA_949671775.1 of Mallotus repandus. NCBI lineage: Eukaryota > Viridiplantae > Streptophyta > Magnoliopsida > Malpighiales > Euphorbiaceae > Mallotus > Mallotus repandus. Next base: position 2,852 of record CATIWM010259680.1, read on the forward strand.
AGATAGTTTTCAGTGAGCTTTTGATCAGGTTTTTTTGCAAATTTTTTGAAGTCCATTCTTGCACCAATGATCTAAGGTATTCTAGAAGAGTAGTGACTGGCAGCTCCCTTACACATTTAATTATTGCATTGATGGATTCTATGATATTTGATGTCATTACATAATATCTGTTGTTGACTGAGTGCACTTTCGCCCATTTTTTGTATCCAATGGTTTCCAAGTAGTTCTTGACATGTACATCCAACTTCTCTATTTCTGATATGTATCTCTCAAACTCTTCTATCTTATAAGACATTGTAGCTCCCACAAACAGTTCTTTTATTTGAGATACATTTTTCTTGAAGTTTGCTTTGATGTTGTTGATGATATGAAACATGCAGAATGCATGAGATGCTTTGGGATAAACATTTTTAATTGCTGATTGAATGTTGTCATGTCTATCAGACACTGTGCATAGTTTTTCCTTCATCCCATATGTTTTTTTCAGTTGAATGAAGAACTATTTCCAGGATTGATCATTTTCTGAATCAGCAACAACAAAAGCAAGTGGGAAAATCTTACCTGCTGCATCCTTCATTGCTGCTATTAGAAGTGTTCCTCCAAATTTTGATTTGAGGAATGTTCCGTCTACAACAATCACGGGTAAACAATGTTGCCATCCTTTTATGCTTGCATGAAGTGCCATGAAAAGGTACATAAATGTGCTGTCTTCATTAGTTTTTAGCTCAATAATTGATCCAAGGTTTGTTTCTTGTATCATATACAAGAAACTTGGCAATAAGGAATATGATTCTTCTAGTTTCCCTCGAACATATTCTAAAGCTTTTTCCTTTGACCTCCAAGCTTTCATGTAATTGATTGATATCCCAAATTCTTTCTTCAAATCTCTGATGATGTCAACAGGAGTATAGACTGTCTTGATGTTGTTGTATTTTGATTTAATACAGTTTGCGATTAATGTTTTTGATGCTTGACGGTAATTCTCTAGTTTGACTTCCAAGCTGCAGTTGTGTTTATGGATGAATTCTCAAATGAGAAACATTGATGTTTTATTGTAGTTTGATGCTTTCGTTTTCCACATACAATTTTCATCCAAACAATGGAGATAGTATTTTCTGGTGCATGATTTGTAGACTTGGAATTGAAAATTCTTTAAAATTGCATAAAAATGCATAACCATTTTCAGTGTCTGTTTGTCTTTGTAAAGTTGCCCTTGTTTGATTTCTTTACAATTTGTCTTACTCATTATTAACTGTAGATAAAGAGTGCTTTAGACTTCATTTTGAGTGCCTTCCTTTCCATTCAGTGTTGCATAATAAAGAATATTTGAAGTTGTATCTGATCCTTTTCTACTTGTTCAGTCTAATGAAGAATATCTGAAGTTGTATCTGATCCTTTTCTACTTGTTGAGTGATGCTTTGAAGTTGTTGTTGGTGGTGGTGTAGTCTCATAAAAATTGCTCTCCTTTGAATTTAATGTGATGCAAAGTGGATACTTTGTTGTATCTGATTCAGTTGCCTTTAGCTGTATATAAAACATTAGACTTGAATCCTTTTCAATTTGTAGTGGTGGATATTATTCTTTCACTTGGTAAGAAATCTCTAGAGTTTTTCTTCGTTTTGGATTTTGAGACATTTAGAAATCGTCTTGATAAGTCTTTGGTAGCTGTAGTTTTTTTGAATTTGTATTCTAGTGACTTTAAAATTTATGTAAATGAAGTTGTCAGTCCATTTCCCATTGTAATGAATGAAGACCAGTAAATTTTCCATTTCTGCAAAATAAAATAGTATCAGAAACCAAAAATATACTAAATGTATACTATTTTGTTAAAATTTATGCAAAATTCTGTAAATAAAAAATGTATCAAAAATAAAAAAAAATATACTAAATGTATACTATTTTGTTAAAATGTATGTAGAGTTCTGCAAATAAAAAAACATATCAAAAACCAAAAATATACTAAATGTATACTATTTTGTTAAAATCTATGCAAAATTCGTGTTTGTTTTATGACATTGTTTTGAATGTATGTTTTAATAAAAAAAATAGAGCAATTTTGGTGAATATTATACTCGTTTTAAAATTTATTTTTTTAGTATAATTACAAGAAATAGATTTTGTAATATGGAGGGAGAATCAAAATGCAAAATGTTATTTCTTTATGCTAATAATCAAAGAGAAATTTTATAATTTTGCTCAAATTTCAATATTCATATGAAGAAATATTCAGTTTATTACCTGAAGAACATGAGCAGTAATAGACAGAAATTGATGATAAAGCTTACTAAATTAAAAGAATTGAATTTTTTTTGTAAAAACTAAATATGTTTAATGAAATCATGGATATATTAAGTGATTTGCATGCATTTAAATATCAAAATAAAGCATTGAATATCAAAATCGGAGCATTAGACTTGGATATCTTACCTGCAATATACAATTTTCTCTTTCTCTTGATTTATTGAATTGATGTTGGATCATATTTGAAGAATATTGTTTTCAATATAAAAGTTTGTTGTTTTTCTGTTTGATTTTGCTGATTTTTTTGAAGAATTGAAGGGTCAATTTCATTTTTTTGAAGAACGTGAAGAAGGAGAAGCTGGGTTGCAGCACTGATTTACATGCGGAAGTGCGGGAGCTAGAGGAGAGGGTTGGTTCAGGTGACGCAGCTAACATTTATATAGGTTGTACGGAGGTAATTTTTTTTTTGTTTTAGTGGGCATTTTAGTAATATATGAAAAGTGGGTGCATTTTGGTTGATGGGGGCCCTTTTTTGGGCATTTATGTTAAAATATCTCATGGTAATTGAAGTCTTAGCCCAATTTTGTAAAACTGTGCAGACATATAGCCTTCTTCCTCTTGGCACAAATGAGTAGCTTGTTAACACCATCAGCAAAGTTCCAGAACATTGACCAGCACATCATGAGAAATAAATAAATAATTTTAATTTGATTATATTAAATTTACAAATAGTTTTTTAATATAAATATAAATTCGTACTTATCATATTAATAAAATAAATTTATAAATTAAAAAAGAGCATCTAAAAAAGCTCGAGCATAAATGTGTAAATAATAATCATAAAAAATAAGTAAAATTATATTTTATTTAAAAAATAAAAAAGTTAAGTATTTTATTAATTTAAACAAATAGTAGAATGGATACCAAAGGAATTGTTAGTTACTTAAAAATAATTAGAAACTTTCAATAATTTTTTTTAGGCATATTAGTGCCAAAAATCACAATTTTTTCGACTAGTTGCAATTATATGCCTATCTTTAAAAGTTGGCAAAACTAGCCTAATTTTACATTTTATTTGCAATTACACTATAATTGTAATTTGGTCAAAATTGAAGTTGACTTGGACTAACTCAACTCCTCCTAAGTGGGGCCCACTACCACCTTATCTTACCATATTTAAGTCTTCAAAATAGTGCATTTTAATTTCACACCTCCTATTACATGTTTTTAACCCTAAATCACACCATTCTCACAATTCTCTTTTTCATTACACCCATAGTTGAATCAAATTTTCTTCTTAACCCATGTAATGCGTAATTTGATATACTAAATCAGGTGCACAATTTGGTGGTACAACTGATGTATATTTTGATGGAACGCTCAAAATCAAATGACAGTTGCCCAAAAATAGCTCTATAGATGTATAGATCATCTTTTGTCCAAGTTTTAAACATCCCAAAATCTTGTTTGGGAGAAACATCATAGCCTCTTACAATTATTCTGTAAACTATCTCAAGTGCAGATGCGTTATCCAACCCGATAACTATTTTAGGATACCTAATAAAAGGAAGAGGATTAGCGTCCTCACCCTCTATGTAGAGATGCAGGGGCATTGACACAACTTCAATTCCATTCACAAAAAAAAATGCATCAAAACCATTTGCAGAAGGGCTAAACATTAGAGAAAGGGAATGGTTTTATTCTTGAATTATGAATTCCTAAAAGAAAGTGTGCACATTATTGTAATCAGGAGCAAGAGTGGCACTGAAGTTGTTAAGGAGAGTATGGCCATCACCATTAGTGACAAAGAGAGATGCTTTGGATGTATCAAGACCCGAGTATAATGATGATGGGTAGAAGTGAAGAAAAATAAATTTTGGACCTACGTTACATTGAAGGTGTCGGTGAATTTGGAGAAGAACAACCTATTTGTTTTATAAGGAACTTCTAGGACACCAATGGCTTGGTCAAAGGAAGAGGCTATGGATATAGTAGAGTTTCTTTGGGAGTTAACAACTGCAAAGTTTGATCTGACATCACCACTCCAATTTTGACCATTAAAATACAGAGTTTGCAGCTCAAGGGAACCACAATCAAGAGTATTGTTTTCTAAGGGCATATAAGGAGGATAATCGATGACTGTAGACATGGTTACCTTCATCTCATGGAAGAAGAAATAGAGATGAAAAAGGATGAACATGTGCAGGGGAGAAATAAGAACATTTGATTTAATTACAAGTGAAATGAAAAAGAGAATTGTGAGAATGGCATGATTTTAGGGTTAAAATGATGTAATAGGAGGTGTGAAATTAAAACACACCATTTTGAAGACTTAACTATAGTAAGATGAGGTACAAGTGGGCCCCACTTAGGAGGAGGTAAGTTAGTCCATGTAAGCTTCAATTTTGACCAAATTACAATTGTGCTATATTTGCAAATAAAATGTCAAATTGGGTTAGTTTTGCCAACTTTTAAAGTTAGGCATATAATTTTAAATGGTAAAAAATGTTATGATTTTTAACAACAATATGCCTTTTTTTTACATGGTTTATGAATATATTATTGTTCATTTTTAGGTGCAAGTAATCCAAACCTAATCAATAAACATAAAAAGCTCAAATAGAAAAGACAAAAATAGCATTCCCATTCTGCAACTTGAGTATACTAAAAATTGTACTCTTCAAAGTCATTAGTGGATGGAAAATTTCTGCAACAATCTCCATTCCGAAGCGTTAGTGTTGTGCTATCGTAACCCATTGCTATCTCCTTCTTGGACTTAAATGTTCCAAGTCAAATATGCTGGTAGTTGGCATATATTGGACAGTCCAGTGCCTATTCTGATGTAGGACAACACCTTTGATCTTAAAGTGCATGTATTGCTACTATATCTTGCACGTTTGCTCATCGTAGATGGATTGGTGTTGCTGTTTGAATCGGAATGTATTGCTACCATATCTTAAGCCATTACAAGTTTCCACACCTTAAACCCATAATCTTAAGATCACTAAAGAGCAACTCACTAGTTGTGCCAAGGCTTATAGATGGTAATGAAGAAAAAATATTTATATGATAAATGCTGATAGTTTATCTCGTAATCCAAGGACCACCATTCAACCATTTATGGGTCAAGATTAACTGACCTTTTAACCTGTTGCTCCTCTAACTCTCTTGTTCTATAGATGAGTTTGACTCCCTAAATGAAAAATATATTGTTTATGCTCAATAACTCACAACAAAAAAATAACATATCAAAGAGGAGAAACCCTAATACAACTTGAAAAATTACATCAACTCATAAGAATAGATACAAACAACTATAGAAATACTAAGAGATGTTCCCTTTCCTTCCATAAAAAGAAAAAAAAAGGTTATAACTCCAATAACTTTAATAACATCCATGGAAGTATCATTATTTACATGGATTTAGTCCCTACTTTTTTATTATTTTCTAGCTTTTACCCCTTCACTTTTATTTGCATGGATTTAGTCCCTACACTTTTATTATCCATATATTGAGTCCCTACACTTTTAGTTTGCCATACATTGGGTCCTTAATTTAAAATTAATAAACTTTAATTTTGTTGTACATTCGGTCCTTAAAGGACCCAATTTATGACAAAATAAAAAGTGCAGGGACTAAATCCATGTAAATAAAAGTTCAAGGGCAAAAGCCAGAAAACAATAAAAGTGTAGGGGGGAAAATATGGGTTATTCCTTAATAAAATAAAAAAATAATTTAAGTAATAAACCTACAGGTGAAGGTCAATGAACCTGCATTATTTAAATAATGAATCTACATGTTTTATCTTATGAACTTGCACTATTTAAGTAATGAACCTATATGTTCTTGTAACAATTAATTCACTTTGGAGATAATTAACATAACTAAAATGTAAAGTAAGAGATCATATCCAATATTTGGATTTAATTTCAAACAATTCAAGTTAGTCGAACACAAAATTACATTTCAATTTCCATTTTATATGCAAACACCTTATAACCTATATAAGAATCCAGGAAGTGAAAGAGAACCCACCAAGATCGGCCATTATCTTCAGTCTCAAATCAAACTGAACACAGTTAGAGTTGATCCAAGTTCTAAATTCAACAAGTATAAAATGTAACAAAATTATTAACTAAGACTTAGTCTTACTTGCTAAATTAATAAAAATTGGGCCAAGTAAAGCTAAATTTAAAATTAGCTAGGTCCCTTGTTAATGAAATACATTATCAAGCATAATTTGACTAAACAACAAAGCAGGATCAAGAAACACATGATATGAATCCTAAAAACTCACAAGTCAATATACATGAAGCTTTACTCTTTAAAAGGTAAAAATGTTGACACAACCATTATCTACACGACAAAACTTCAAAGAAACCTTGCCACATTGTCTCTCAATAGCTTTAATTTTTTATTTAGATGGTGGGTTACCCCTAAAACATAACACAATGTATGAAGCATATAAAAAGATCAGCACTAAAATGGAAATTCTCTAGTTAAGCATAGATATAGTTCTGCACTTATAAGGTGTGGTACTAATCCTATTTTACAATGATGAAAAAAGTTTGCTCAATATTTTTTTGCATCTTTCAACAAGGATTCAAATTTTTATTTCATAAAATTGGAACATGAAAACTGCTTTCATCCATTAACAGGAGGTAACATCAGGCAATTCCTTTGTTTGATATTGCCCATTCGAGCCAATGGCACTTTTTTCTTGGGCAAAAGTGCATTTACACCCCTAATATTTTGGTCGAGGAGCACATAAGCCCTTTCCATTTTATTTGGACCATTTAAACACTAATATTATGTTTTCTTATATTTTTTGCCCCTCTGATAATGGTGGAGAATTTGTAATATTAACTCCATTTATGTAATCTGACGTGGATGGTAAATTTGTAAAAAAATCCAACTTGTGTTTGAACACTCGACACCTTCTATTCAATAAATCCTTTACTCTTTAAATCATCCCCTGAAAAAGCAAAAACCAGAAACCACCTCAGCTATTACTACTACTCCTACTCCACCATTTTCCACCGTCGTTCATCACTGGTTCCTTTCATTTTAAGATTTATAAAAATTATTTAATCATGTCTAAAGATCTATTGCTTTCATTATACTACTAGAATTAAAAACTAACCAAATACAACCTTTTTTATGTAGAAAAAATAGAGAAACCCATTGAGGGTAATTGTATAAATCAGTATATATTTTTGGTTGGTGTCTGAATCACACAAAAAAATCCAAAAAAGAATTAAACTTTTCAACACTTCTTGTCCAAAGCAACAAAAAAAAAGGAAAGTTTTCATTTTATCCATTGATTTTAAAGAAAGAAAAATCCTTTCTTTCCTTCCTTTGTTTTGTTGTTATTATTTTTTTCTTCTCTACAACAGAAGTCATCTTTTTCGATTTGATCAACTCTTTTTGCTAAAGAAGTAATATTTTTAAATTTTTTTTCATTCTTGACATTGTTGCAGAAGTAGTAGTAGTTTTGGTTGTTGGTCTCATTGTTGTTCAAAGAGTATAAAAATAGAGCAGAAATACATATTATTATCAACATTGAGTGTAGATGTAGGGGTGGGATATAGATTGGCGTATGGGAAAACAATAGGGAAATGGACAAGTCAAGGGTCGTCTCAAAATGTTATAACACCTAACAAATTAGAGCAAGATTTTCTTAGACAAGTTGTTGATGGTAGAGAAAGTGGTATCACTTTTTATCAGTTCCTTTATTATCTCAGGTCATCCACTATTTTATTCTTCTTTCTTGAAAATGGGAAGTGACAAGTTTTTGTGTTCTTGCTTGAAATATTAGCTAGTATCTAAGTTTCATTTGAATATAATTTCTTGGTATAGTCTTGTTCTTGCCTATATTTTAATCTATGCCTGATTTGTAAATTTAAGTGTATCTTTCTTTTTTCAGTGGTTAATATAAGCATAAATTGATTTTTTTTTTTTTTGTTTAAATGTGTGAGGGGTGTTAATTTGATTTGTGATATCTACATCTTGTGTAGAGGGTATTGATATGATCACAAAGAAGTCAGGCAGAGCCTTGCATAGATACAGTTGTAAAACTACAACATATATTTTATCTACAATTATTGAAATTTTTTCTTTTGGCTAATTGTGAATAGTACTATTCTCTTATTAATTTATTCTCTGATTTTATTCTTGGTTGTGGTAACAGTGAACAGACCAAGGTATTACTAGTAAGTACTACATATGTGCACTTGAAGCATGTTGAAGTTTCCAAGTATACAAAGAACCGGATGTGTGTAATATTTACATATTTTCTGAGTTGAATTTTAATAACTTTTGAATTAATAACTAATGTTAATTAGGTAGAATTTAGGTTAAATAGGAAATCCTTTGGTTTTAGTATTTTATTTGAGACTTTGTTGATTTTGGTTTAATTCTAGTCAAATATGGAATTTTATTTAAATGCCTAATTAGTTGTCCCTCTTTTGTATGAGATTTCATTAAAGGAATCTATGAAAAGCAAGGAATGGCCTGACAGGGCTTGAACAATAGGGTGTGCAACCGATGTGATGTTATGCAATCCTAGCTTGAAGTTATGCATCGCCATGCTGAAGCGGTGTTGAAGTAGTGTGAGGGTCTGGAATTTTGACTCAATATGCGACACCACTTTGACACCGCGATGTCGATGTCACGTTAGAGAAAAAGAAGTTTTCTTATTTGAAAAAGACTTAGGAATTCAAGTGCAATTAGGTTTTTACCAAGCTTTTCTATAAAAAGGGATGCTAGGGGATTCATTCTACATTCTTAAAACAAAAAACAAGAGCTTAACAAAGGAATAAGGGTTTGAAGATTGAAGCGGCGCTTAAACGGGTTTTATCTATTCTTCTTTATTCTCTTATTGTTTATTTTATGTTTGTAATTCTTATTAAAACTATGTGTGGCTAAATTCTTTTTAGGGCTTAGGTTAGGAGTAACTATTTCATTATGTGATTGAACACAAAGTTTTATTAATTTGATTTTTAGTTAATTTTATGAGTTGCACTTAATGGATGCTTTCATTTTTGGCCAGCTTGTTTGCATGGTTATGAGTAGATTCACTAATGAGAGTTAGGGAAATTTTCCAGTTTAAGACTCATAGAACTTAGACCACTCAACCACGAGAGTAGGCGAGCTCTACGGGGAACCATGACAATAGGCAGGGGTATACGGTGGTAAATTAATTGTTAAGGAACTTAATGAGTTTTAATTAACTTCTTAATCATGAGAGTAGGTTAAACTTTAATCTTAACATGCTTAATTGAACTTGAGAGAGTCTTTAGGTATTTTAGAACAATTACCTTTTAATTGTGATTAAGGTGTTTAATAATTATGCGTTCATGATTTGATTAGAATAGTGAAACTAAACCAAGCTCTGTGTTTTAGCTATTTGATTTTCTTTTAATTTAATTTATTTAGATTTATATTTTATTTGCTAAATCGCTTTTATTTGATTTGCTAGCTAAGATCATAAGTTAAAATATTAGTGCTCAATATTTAATTCTCATGGGAATGATATCTTTTGTACTATAATTCACGATTCGTGCGCTTATGAATTTTGAATGCAACAAAACCTTGCACCTATAAGCCGAGCTATATTATTTTTGGGACAAGCAGGTTGGTTTTTTGGAATTTTTATTTTGTTGGTGTTTATAGTTTATGTATTCACATGTAAAATGGTGTCATTTTCTTCCAATTTCTTCTAATGACAGGGAAAACAAAGGTGGTAAGAAAGTGGCAATGTATATAGGGTGCTTATCAAAGTTGAAAGAGACTTATTGCTTTAATCTCTATAGTTGAAAGATTGGATTTGGTAAAAGTTTTTTCTAAATCCTTTTCTTTATTCATGTTAGCGACAGTGTATTGAGAGCGTTTCTTCAAGGGCGGTAAATCAACTACAAAAAGTTCACGTCAACTTAATACAAATGAAAGTTAAATTTGAATTTCTCAACCATCAATAGAGGGGCCAAAAACATAGGAAAACATAATATTTGTGTTTAAATGGTCCAAACAAAATGAAAAGGGCTTATGTGCTTATAGTCGGCGGGGTTTAGCGAGCGTCTCAGATTTTAGCAACCGCGACATTTTTTGAGCTTAGGGCTCCAACACACTAACTATATCACAAAGACATGGTGTGGAGATGAGGAGTCGCCACCCAAGGTAATAACTGGGACAAATCGAAGGTGGCGGTAACTCGATTCTCTAAAAGAAGTTAGCACCACAACTAGGAAATTCTGAGAACGAAATACCAACTTCTTTTAGTTAGCACCACAACTAGGAAATTCTGAGAACTAAATACCAACTTCTTTTAGTCTCGTGCTCTTTAAAATTAGTTTACGAATCACTATTTTATTCTCTAATTACATGCAATTTCATATAAACCCTAATTGAACATCCATCTAGCACTAAGGCAACTAGTCATGAAAGAGAACATAAAAAAATGCATTCACAAGGCGCAACGTCCCTAGTTAATTCTAAACTATATTGATTTTAATTTAATTTTGCTAAATCCACATATTTTATTTACAAAATACAATGGAACTAAAGGTGGGCCTATATTTTAATTACATTAGTGAGCTTAAATCTATTATTTTTAGTTCTAAGGAAAATGGGCTTAAGTCTACTATTTTAAGGAAATCGATTTGATTGAACTTAAATTAATGGGCCTAATTCTAATTGATTTTAAATTAAATGAAGTGATCCTAAATCTATTTATTTTAATAGAAACAATTTAATGGGTTGGGAGAGGTCTAAATTAATTTTAAATTAGCTAAAGTGGGAATAAAGTCTAAATTAACCTTAATGAGCCTAAATTAATTTTAAAGTTAATTAAAACTTAAAACTAATTTTAAAAGTCTATTAATTAATTATATTAATCCTAAGTAGGCTTAGAGCCCAAAACAAATAAAAATACAAACAAGTCCAAATAAATAAAATAAACAAATAACATATTAAACATACTGTGATTTCTAACCCTAATTTCAATTTACATGCAACCTAAATTAATTTAAAGCCACTATTGATTTTATTAAGGTTTTTGCCAAGTAAACCTATTACTAATTAATTTTAAAGTGCAGAAAATTAAAGGTTTCACTATTCCCACTATCAGAGCTATTTACGTTTGATAATAGTTACATGCTCAAAATCAAAATAAATACACAATACAAATACCATTAAAACACAGCAAATAAAATAAAATAAAATAAAACTCATAAAGCCTAAAACTACGTGAAAGTATAAAATTTAATCAATGGCATTCCATGAATCTTCATAGGTCCTCCATGGGTTTTGTTTTCCACAGTGAATTTATATCACCTCATCCATCATAAGCACAAACATAGAAAACAAAATAAATAAAGATTAGTAATTAAATAAAAAAATTAGATATAACAAAAATCAAATCAAATAAAAAATCAAACAAAATAAAATAGAAAGGAGTAGAAGAAGATGGTTCAATGGATGCAGTATTGACTCTCCTCAGAGAGTTGATCACCCTTAATAAAAGCATGTGGCTTTTGTTGTTTTATGAGTTTTTGATGTCTGTGATTTTAGTTTATTTGGATTTGATTATGGCTAGAAACTAAAAAAACTACGCGAAAATTAAAAGAGAAAGAAGTCTGTGTTTTTTTTTTGCTTCACGGCTAAAATCAAGAATGTAGAGAAAAAAACCCCAGGAACCTCCTCTCTGTGAAAGAGGTTTTGGTATTTATAAAAACACATCCTATAACCCTAGATTGAGTTTAGGATAATAATTTATTTTATTATTTATCTGAAAAAACTAAAAAGAATTATTTTGTCATTTATCAAAGAAAACAAAACATATTTATCAAATGAAACAACCAATCAAAATAAAATAAATTAAAATTAAATAAAAGAATATTGAAAATCGTATAATTCCAATTGGAATTTCATAATTCCAATTAGGAATTATATAATTCCTAATTCCGATCGAAATTACATAATTCTAATCAAAATTATGTCGATTGGAATTATGTAATTCCAATCATAATTTTTTTTTATTTTTTTAATTAAAAAAATAGGTCCTTGAATATAATTTACAATTTAGCCTAAAAACCAATAAATCAAATCCAAAAAATCTAATTTCACAGTCAATTTTTATCATTGGGTCCTCTGTCACATTCACACTCGACTATCCCGAAATTGGGTGCTTACAAGTGCCCCCCTTTGTCGCGGTTTACTTGACAAATTGTGACAAAGCAAATAAGCACACAATTTCAAAAGCAAAGAGTTAGGATGCTTACCTGTGTATCTTGAGACTTCTATTTGTGATCGATGCTTATGTTGTTGTACAACATCATGCAGAATGCTAAAGCAAATTTCACTATAATCCTTATGGGATGTTTAGTGAAAAAATTATTTGAAGATGTGCTATAGTTCCTGTGGAGTGTCTAACAGTGATGCTATAACTACTGTGTAGTGTCTAGCTGATTGCACTATATTCCCTATGGGACGTCTAGTGAGGTAAATTTAGCTATATTCCCTGTGGGATGTCTAGCTATGTGATAAATTTCGCTATATTCCCTAGGGGATGTCTAGCGAAGTGATGCTATAACTACTGTGTAGTGTCTAGCTGATTGCACTATATTCCCTGTGGGACGTCTAGTGAGGTAAAATTTGCTATATTCCCCATGGGACGTCTTGCGATGTGATAAATTTCTCTATATTCCTATGGGATGTCAAGCGAAGTGATTGGTGAACTTCACTATATTACCTGTGGGACGTCTAGCGAAGTGATTGATGAATTTCACTATATTCCCTGTAGGACGTCTAGCGAAGTGATTGATGAATTTCACTATATTCCCTGTGGGACGTCTAGCGAAGTGATTGATAAATTTTGCTATATTCCCCGTGGGACGTCTAGAGAAGTGATTGATGAATTTCGCTATATTCCTTGTGGGACGTTTAGTGAAGTGATGTTATAACTACTGTGTAGCATCTAACTAATTGCACTATAGTTCCTGTGGAATGTCTAGTGAACTGTGATTTCAAAGTTTGACTATATTTCCTGTGGAATTTCTAGCGAAATGATTGATGAATTTTGCTATATTCCCTATGGGATGTCTGGCGAAGTGATGCTATAACTACTGTGTAGTGTCTGGCTAGAGTGAATTCAAAATGTTGTTATAGTTACTGTGTAGCATATAACAAAATGCAAATCCATAAGTTAAAATTTTTTTTGGATTTTTCTGCGATCCTTCCATTGCCCTATTTTGATGTTGTAGTCCATAACTGCTCATGATTTTTTATCCTTGGTAACTTGATTTGAGTGCTTAAATTCTTTATGCTGACTGATTGGAATTTGTGCCAACTGATTTTGAATTTTTGCTGATTGCTTTGAGTTTCTGGCTGAAATTTCTCTACTGATGAACTTTGAATTCTTACTGATTGACTTTGATCAGCTACCTTCGTTGCTTGCTGACCTTCGTTGACGTGATAGTACTGGTAATGATGCCCTATGTTGGGCATCTTCTTCTAGATTTGAAATTCCTGAAGACTTGTTAAAGTTAGTTTTAACTCAATGATTGTATAAAAGTACATTATAATTGAGAAAATTCATCAATTTATCATAAGATAATGTGCAATCAATGAATCTCACTAATTTTGATTTTGATGGCCATCATTTATTTGCAATTCACAAAGTCAGAGGTATTGTTAACCAACTTATGCTGAGAGTGTATTATTTACCAAGTGAAGAGCTAACTTTCACACCTAAATTTTGGGAGAATTTGCTAGACAAAACTTATGGGAATTGAGCATAAATAGATCAAATTTTGAGTATTAAAACAGTCTTTGAGTTATTTTTGTGCTTTACTTCCTTATCCAAGTATTCCCCCACCTTTCTCATATTACTCAGTGTGGATACCGTTGGAAAGATCCTTCGGATACTTATACTCTTAAAGAGCACTGGAGTAAATAGAGCAATGTTTAACGTGGTCCTCTTTTAGTATTCCCTTGCCTTTTCTGTATTACTCAGCATGGATACCGCCAGAGGATTCACATTGACACTCTTACTCATTTCTGAGCATTGGAGTATATTAGAATTTCTTGCTCTTATTTTGATTCTCCTTTTAGTATTTCCTCACCTTTTTTGTATTACTCATTGTGGATACTGTTAAGAGATTTTGTACTCGTACGCATTCGAGTATTGGAGTAGATTAGAAACATATTTATTATTCCAATGACTGAAATGATACTCTAAAATTTAATCAATTTATACTGTAAATCCATAGATTTTATTTTTGTATATTCTTCCCTTCATTCGGGTGCAAAGCAAGCATTAGGTTGATTAGAGTTTAGAAACTCTCAACACAAAATCGTCAACCAGACATCTGAACTCTACGAGGCTAATAAAAGAGACCCCTCAAGATCACTGTTCATGAGATAAGTTTTTTGCACATTTACTTTGAATTTTTGAAAATTTTATTTTTTTATTTTTATTTTTTGAGGATGCACTTATCACAGAAACTAAAGGAATAGAGTTTTATTACTTCCCTTGAATATTTGTCAGAATGTTTATCACACGGAGTGATATTCTGATGAGCGATTTGTGTTTGTTATATTGCTTGGTCCTTTGTTCTGCTAATTCTTTCTCCTTCTTCATTCCTTTTTGTTTTCCTTGCACAAAATACCATAAGTTAGTCTAGTCTGTTTGCAAGCAAAGAAATTTTATCAAAATAAAATTTTATTCTTTTGCACTTTTCCTTTTCTGATTGTGTTGATGATGTCTCAGATCATAGGAGTCGTGATACTCTATTATTGAGGTCATGGCTTAGGATTGGGTTTATTTTTGTCATTCCCATTGATGCTATAACAAAGAAGATCATTTCTCTTCCTGACTTTCCGTGCAAAAAAAAGGTTTAGGAGTTAGAGGCCTTATTTTATGATCAAAGAAGTTTCAGAGTGCATTTGTCTTAAGTTTCGAGTGCATTCTTCCCTTTTCTAGGCTAATGCTTGTATCATTGGTATGTTCGATCTTCTCATCGTCGCATTTTTTATCCATATCAGTCTCAATGTTATGGTGTTCTACATTGATTGGTTAGGAGTTGAGAGAAACTCTCTAGGGATTCAATACTACATCTTTGCTTGAGTGTTCTTATAGTTATCAAAGGTACATTGAAGACTATCTTCTACCTTCATAGTTCATAGGAGTAGCTTTTTGTCCTTTAAGGCTGGGATGAGACTTTTACGAGTACTACTATTAATGATATCTCCTTGTTGGATGGGCCAATGATTCATTGGGTATAGTCCAGAGTCTCATTGAGCATCAGGTTCACCTTAATATTGTCGCCCTTCCTATTTTTACTCCTTCAATCTCTAACTACTTTCCTACACTTTTACAATACTAAATTTGAATGTTAGTAGAAAAGTATTTGCACAACCTTAAGTTGTCCCAAAGATCTTTTACCACAGAAAACAAGTATCTCATAACATATGTATACAAGTGTATGCATGATATATATGATATGCATTATCCTAATAAGTCATTTGGTTGGAGCAGAGTTATGGTCGCAGCTCAGAGTGTGAGAATGAGGTACTTCATCAACAGCTTGCAATTTTGATCGATGGATGCTTCAATGATGGTAGTTCTGATGTTAGAGCTTCTGACACAACTTCAGATGACCAAGCTAGAGGATGGAGTCTATGGCCTTACACTGGAGCTTTTTACTGGCTGGTACATATGTATGCTTGTAATTTACTCTTTTATGCCCCCAGAACCCTTTTGCTGACTCTTAAACTTCAGTGTTTCATCTTTAGTCTTTATGTGCAAATTCATTATTTTGCCCCCAATCTATTTACATTTTCCCCCAGAGTGACATTTTGTTCCTAGTTTCATAGTTTTCTTTCTTAGAGATGGTGGTGCTAGGGTCATCAATATTCTTTAAGAATGGAGCTAAACTCATGCCTCTTATTCTAACTGAATTCATCAATACCTTTTTGGCAAACTTCTTATTTCTTCATGCGTGCAACCAAAATCTTTTATTTTGCTTCTTTTTCTTTTCTTATGCCTTTATTCTTACCTAAGCTGCCCTTCTAGGTTTTCAACTTAGCAAGCTTTCCCCAACTTTTTCCTAAGTCGCCCTTATAGGTTTTCAACTTAGCGGGCTGAATTTTTCTATTTTTTTGTAAGATTTAGTTGTGGAAGAAACTCAATTTGCTCACTACTATTGTTGATCTTTTATTTTATTAACCCCATCAATTGCAATCTTATGTATTGAAAATGCAGAGGAGTGAGTGAACTGACTGAAGAGAGCCCTTAACATTGAAATTAACTAGACTTACTCTCAGTTGAAGCTGGACAAGGTAAGGAATCTATAGCTACTGATACAGTGATTGATGGTAGCTACATGGTATGGGTTACAATGCAAGTTATTGAGCCACCTGAATTCTCTAGGTACAAAAGGACACTAGACTTTATGAAATGAATCACAAATGGATGACAAGAATAGAAAACAAAACTAAAATAGTGATCTGATAGCTCTAATTTCTTTGGCTTACATTATGTTTTGTTTATTCCATTTAGATACTTATGTAGTATGATAAAGATTAATATACAATATTAAAACAAAAATTTCAAATTTAACTTTACTTATTCATTAAGGCAAAAATGAAAACATTCATTACATCACATGATACAACTCTGGGTATTAGCTAGTCCTTTTCTAACTGAATATTTTCTTTCACTTTTATTTCTCTAATTTTTGTTTAACCCTTTTATTCATTCTTCATTTCTCTCTTCTTTCTTCTCTTTTTTTCTCTCAAATTTTTTCTTCTCCCCTCAGGAGTTACATCATATGATGTATGAATATTCTTTGAATTTTCATTTGTGCCCATAATGAATGAATCTAATTGGATTGAATTTATGTCAAACATGCAGATCAATATCATAATGCATAATGTCATCATGCTACACATCACACAAATAAGCCAAAATCAGAATTCATATCATTGATCATTAAAATAAAAAATAGTTCTCAAGAAATTGAAAAGTTATTCAAAGAAAAAGAGTAACAAGATTATTTAATATTCTAAATGCTAGGGATGTTAGCTCTTATGGTGGTTGTCTTTCTTCAGGTGGCATACATAACAGCTATTCTTGCATTTCCTCAGGGACTTCCTCTATAACCTCTTCCTTGTTATCACACATCAGATTCTCAATTTCCTTAGCTTGTAAATCATCATCATACAAGTCCATAAGTGTCTTGGGGTTCATCATTTGCAGTTTTTCTACTAGCTTGGGCAATAAATTTCTCACAATCATCCTCACTTAATCTTTCTCAGCCAACTTATTCTTTATCAACCCTACCTAGTTTTTGAACCTTATTAAGAAATTTGAAAAAGATTCATTCGGCTTTTGCTTAATTAGCTCCAGGTCTCTGATAGATACTTCCAGCTTGGTATTATAATCATATTGCTTTAAGAAAGCTATGCACAATTCTTTCCAATCAGCTCGAATTGATTTTTTGAGCCCACGGTACCAATTCATAGCCATACCTTCTAAAGATAACACAAATAATCTCACAATAACTTACAAAAGGGCTTTAATGGTGCTTATGGCTATTATATATTGACTAAGGTGGATGCTTGGATCTCCATAACCATTAAACTTCTACAACTGAGGCATTTTGAATTTGTCAGGAAGCTTGTCACCCTCTATACACAATGTGTCATCAAAGTTAAAAGAATAACCCATGCCTTGCCCTCTCATCAACTCTTCCATCTTAGACATCTTTTGATTCAGTGCTTGCTTATGTTTGGACTCAAGTTCCTGAACTAGCTCAAGTGATTCTTTCTTGGCTTTCTCTACTATGTAGTTCTTCACATCTTCAACTTTCATATCTACGGCAGGCATATTTCTAGCAGCATTGAATGGTTGCTCCCTAGCATTATTGTTATTAGCAAGTGGATTTTCCACAATAGGTGGAATAGCAGCAGCAGGAGGTGGTATAGCAACAGTAAGTGTAGGTGCAGCGGCATGAGGTATTAACCCAGCTAAGGCTTATCTCAGTTCATCTTGAATGATAGCTCTCATGTCATCTATCAAAGCTTTTTTAATGTCCTCTAGTGTCCAATTTTCTCATTGTTGTTGTTCCATTTAGTTTATTTTCTTGGTTGGAGCTGGCATTGGTGATGTTTCTAGGTAAAGTGGATTGACAAGACTTTCCTCCAATCTGCTGAAGATCTCTTTTGCTATCGACTATGGACTTGAAGTGGTTCTCTTTTAGTTTATCACCTCTACGTTTCTAAACAAAGGATAACCTGGATGAATCTGTGATGGCTACAAAATAAGGTATTAGTATGATGCATGAAATGCATGTATGCATGTATGCATGATGCATGTGCTATACAACAAGTAACAAGTATCAAGTCAAGTGTACAACATACATCCTTCCAACTTTATTTCTCCCACACACGTATTCAATGGCGAGTCTCTTTTTCTAGGATTTTTGGTCTTGGTCTTAATATCAACAGGGGATATCAAGAACTGACATGCATGCCAAAACTCTAAAAGCAATAAAAGCACAGAAATAGCATTTCTAGTTATAAAAGCTTAGCCTAATCTTTATTAGCCCAAATAGACTTTTAAAGTATGGGTTTGGACTTTTATAGATAGAAATACCTCATGGCAACATACACTAGCAATTTAAGTAATCCTAAAGGAAGTTGCTAAGTCACTTTATGAGCTGAGTCTGGTGGAAAAGTTAAGGTCCTCTTAGCAAGATGCCCTCCTTTAAGACTTGAGTTACAAGCCAAGGTCAGAGGGCCTTAGCATCCTTTGCAAACTCAGATGAGCCCGGTAATCTCTCTTGAACCGAGTTAAGGCTAAGAGTGAAGGGTAGCCAATTTGCAACCCCAGGAAGCTAGTGGAATCAAGGGACCATAAACCAACGCCAACGGCTAGTAGGGACATGCAAGAATAAAATAATAATTAATAAAATAATTCTAAAGAACACAAGTAGAATCAGTATCTCTTATCCCCAGTGGAGTCGCCACTGTAGACGGCGGGGTTTAGCGCGCGCCCAAGTTTGTTTTTAACCGCGACACTGTTTGAGCTCAGGGCTCTAGGGAACACACTAACCATTGTCACAAAGACATGGTGTGGAGATGAGGAGTCACCACCCAGGGTAATAACTGGGACAAATCGAAAGTGGTGGTAACTCGATTCTCTAATACAAGCTAGCACCACAACCAGGAGTTCTGGATACGGAATACCAACTTC
>CATIWM010259852.1:0-59814 GCA_949671775.1 Mallotus repandus
CTTCTCATAGATTGCTCCGCGTAGAGATAGACCTTCACTTGAGGCTTTGGCCTGTGTTGGAAACATTGCTAAAGCCATGGGTCCCGTCATGGAACCATATGTACGTAATCTTTTGGAAGTTATGTTCTCTGCTGGCCTTTCATCCACATTGGTTGAAGCCCTTGAACAAATAACCATTAGGTATGTGATATTAATTTCTGAAATTTTTTATTAATTTTCTATTAGAAATTGTAATATCTGTGCTATTTCAGTATTCCGTCATTGTTGCCGACTATCCAAGACCGGCTGCTCGACTCAATTTCACTAGTCCTTTCAAAATCCCATTATTCTCAGTCAAGGCCTGCAGCTCCAGTGGCTCGAGGTGGTACAGTAAGTATGCCTCAAAAAGTTTCGGACCTCAGTGGCTCAGCTCTAGTGCAACTTGCTTTGCAGACTCTAGCTCGTTTTAATTTCAAGGTTTGTGAAAATGCATGCTCCATTTGAAGCTCAACTCTTCTTTGATTTTTCTCTAATGCTACTTTTGATCTAGGGTCATGAACTTCTTGATTTTGCAAGAGAATCAGTTGTTATATATTTAGACGATGAAGATGGAGGCACACGGAAAGACGCTGCACTTTGTTGTTGCAAATTAATTGCAAATTCTTTTTCTGGCAGTATGTCTACGCAGTTCGGTTCTAATCGGTCCAATCGAACTGGGGGAAAGCAACGACGTCTTATAGAGGAGGTTTGGTTCTCTTTTCATCGTATCATTTGATAGGTTGCTTTTATTGTGTAAAACTTTTGTGGTTGGAGTCATACTGAAATACTAGGACTTACTTTGTGAACATGTTATGAGCACTTAAAAGCAAGTGTTTAAGAAGTTCTCAGAGCAAACAATATGTAAACATGTTTCCTCCAAATTGCTCGTCTTGGGTGATTATTTTCTTATGCCTATGTTTAGGCTGGATAACATAATTGATTTTGTTCTTATATCAAAATTCTGAGCAATCAGACAAATGTTTCTTTATTATAAATAGGTCTCTCTTTGGACCAAACAAAACACAAAATCAAGTTGTTATAATAGGACTGCAGTCCAAGTGCATTCTGGAAGTAAGCCACAGAAACGTGAAAAAAAGAAAAAAAAAATGAAATAGAGGTTCAGTTTTAAGATATTACAATATTAAGAAATAAGGGAAGACAAATAGAATGAAATAGAACAGGAAATAGTTGACATTTGACAAGGGCCTGTTCGGCTGGGTCTGATGTTGGCTGATGTGCAAGCACTATGGCAGCACAACATAGTTGTACAAGAGAGTCCATACTTTCTTCTAGAGTATCATTTTCATTTTTTATCGTATTGACTTGTTGGGCTCTCCATGGATTTTTGATTGAATTGGCTGATTGTATGAGATGCATGTTCTTACTTGTCAACTAATCCTTCATGCTTTGCAGCTCGTGGAAAAACTTCTCATTGCGGCTGTTGCTGATGCTGATGTCACCGTTCGCCATTCAATTTTCTCCTCTCTTCATGGGAATCGAGGTTTTGATGATTTTCTAGCACAGGCTGATAGCCTGAGTGCTGTTTTTGCTGTTTTAAATGATGAGGTATGTATTTGCAACTTGGAGATATTATAATGCGGAGAGCTCTTCTTAGTCGGTAAAATCAGTACAGTAGTTTGTTTTATTTATATGATAATGTTCTGTCTGTTGAAGTGAGTAGTAGATTGGATTTTAAAAATTGCCTTAGATTTCTAGCCATATCTTTATGTAGTTATTCCTGTTGATTTTCCGATGATGATTGTTTTATTTTTCTCAAGGCATGTGTGATTGAATTCCTTGCATTTGAAACTCAGTTCTACTAGTAGAATATGAAAACTGGTGGGATTTTTTGTAATTATATCTTTTATTCCTTCTGTCTCTCTTAAATTGTTATCTTTCCAGAAATGCCTCCTCCTCGATCTTGTATGTTTTGTAAATCCACTGTGGAATGATTTTAATTTGACATTAGAATAGCTGTTTGTTTATCATGGTCTGTCGTTTAAGTTGTCAGTTACTATGAGTTTGACATGCATTTTGCTGTGTGCTTGTCTTATCATTAACATCTTTGTGGATCAGTATTTCTATCTTTATAACCTGCATTTGTGGTGCTGTGCGTGGTTGTACTTTTTACATTCTATCAATATGTTTCTGTTATTAAATGACTCTTTTCTGGAATACGACTTCTTTTTATCCCCTTCTCAGTATCATTGTTCTATTGGATTTTCTGAAAATAAAAAAAAAATATTTACTGTATTAGGATTTTGAAGTTAGAGAATATGCAATCTCAGTGGCTGGAAGATTATCAGAGAAAAATCCTGCATATGTCCTTCCAGCGCTTCGTCGTCACCTGATACAGTTGTTGACATATCTTGATCAAAGGTGATATACTTGTAGCTATCCGCTGCCATCGAAAAAATTGCAGTTGGTTTGTAATATAGGATTTTATTTGTGTGAAAGAACTGGTATCTCTCTACATGATGTAGAAGTGCTGATATTTTGATTTTCTTGCAATGTTAGCAGTGCGGACAACAAATGTAGAGAGGAAAGTTCAAAGTTACTTGGTTGTTTAATTCGCAACTGTGAAAGACTAATACTTCCATATATTGCACCAATACACAAGGTTTAATTTGCTGATATTTATATGTATTTTTTTCTATTGTCCATCTTCCTTGAATATAGTAATGGCTAATTTTTTTTTTCTTTTTTTCCAGGCACTTGTGGCAAGACTTAATGAGGGCACTGGAGTTAATGCAAATACTGGCATCATTAGTGGAGTTCTAGTAACTGTTGGAGATCTTGCTAGAGTGGTGCGTAAACTGCTGCATTATTACTTTTATGCACCAAAATGTGTTCTGTGCCTTCGTCTTTGACTGACAGACTCAGTGAATTTTTTGTTCTTCTTTTTGGGGTGTTTGAGGGTGTTAGATGTATGTTTGTTTTTAGACATGCCATTGTGAGAATGTATGGGTTTGTTTACATCATTTCTGACATCGCTTGAGAAGAATAGACATTATTGTTAGCATCTGGTTCATGTAATAGCTTAGCTCCATTATTTGATTTGTATATGTTAATTTTCTCGTCTTTTGCTGCTTGCCAGATAATGTCTTTGCTGTTTCTAACCCCTTAAAAATCCTTAAGCACTTTTAACACTATCTGTTGTTAACATCAATAAGAAGCTTCAGCAAGCTAGTTAAGGATTACCTCAGGTTGTCCTCTGTTTCAGGCTTACATACGCATTAGGTGCAAGCAGTTGTGGATAACCAATATACTAGACAGCTTCTGTTTGTTGCTTTGAAATCTTGGAATAGGAATTGAGTGGCATATAGCCAGACCTGCATGCTTGTGCTCTTCTAAAGTTTTCATTTAAAGTTTTTCCAAATGTAACTTTTTTTAAAAAAAAAATCTACAATGTTAATCTATTTGGCAAATCTGGCAAATCTCTAAGTTGGATATTTAGCAAGTGTCTGCATTTTTACTTTCTGGTTGTTGTTTTCATCAATTTTTTCAAGTACTATAGCTTGGTTGCTACATGACTTTAGCATGTTTTAATTTCTTGTGGAGTTATTGAGTGGCATATAGCAAGACCTGCATGCTTGTGCTCTTCTAAAGTTTTCATTTAAAGTTTTTCCAAATGTAACTTTTTTTTAAAAAATCTACAATGTTAATCTATTTGGCAAATCTCTAAGCTGGATATTGAGCAAGTTTCTGCATTTTTACTTTCTGGTTGTTGTTTTCATCAATTTTTTCAAGTACTATAGCTTGGTTGCTACATGACTTTAGCATGTTTTTCATTTCTTGTGAAGTTATTTTATTTGGTTTATTTGGGTTATGGTTCTTATTAGGGTGGTTTTTCTATGAGGCAATACATTCCGGAACTCATGCCTTTGATTGTGGAAGCTTTGTTGGATGGAGCTGCAACTACAAAGCGTGAAGTGGCTGTTGCAACACTTGGCCAAGTAGCTCAGAGCACTGGGTTTGTTACTGTTAATCTTGTTCCTTTCTCATTGAAATAGCAATTAAATATGTTTGCATTTCCTGATTTGGATGTGAATTGTAAATTTGAGGGTGCTAGGTTTCCCTTTGAAAGAGTATATGAGATTTCCGTCCAATTTCCAATTGTTTGGTATGAAATTTTATTTATTCATTGGAAATTGGTGTTTACCTAATAATTTTATTTTGAGTTAAATTCAAATGCTATGAATAGGGTCTACCTTAACCCATGCAATTGTTTGTTTTTAATATGGAAGATGTAAATGTATTTTGTGTTTCAGTCTAGGTCTTTCTTCTAATGATGTTTGTTGCTGTTTATTGGAAATGTTTATTTTAAAGCATTTCATTCTACTTTTTACTGACAGGTATGTCATAACTCCTTATAATGAGTATCCGCAATTACTTGGCTTGCTCCTGAAATTGTTGAATGGGGAGCTGATATGGTCCACTAGACGTGAAGTGCTAAAGGTAATACAGAGCAATCAAAACGCTTAGTCATGTCCTCTAGATATCTTTGATGTTATACACACATAAATATAAATATAAATATATTAATATATATATACATATATATATATATATATCTTACCAGGTCCTAGGAATCATGGGAGCCTTGGATCCTCATGCACATAAGCGAAACCAACAAAGCTTGCCTGGGTCACATGGCGAGGTTGCCCGTGCAGCCAGTGATTCTGGCCAACACATTCCATCAGTGGACGATGTACCTTTGGACCTTTGGCCATCTTTTGCTACATCCGAAGATTATTATTCTACGGTAGTACTTAAACTGCTGCCTTTGTCATTCTTCTCCTTGTTGCTTGTTATAATAAATGCTGTCTGGTGGACTCAGGTTGCTATCAATTCTCTCATGCGAATTCTTAGGGATCCCTCTCTTGCTAGTTACCACCAAAAGGTGGTAGGGTCTCTTATGTTTATATTTAAGGTAAATTAATATTAAGTATTGGTATTTTGTTTCTGTCATAACTTGCTAGCTTTTCAGTGAGTGATTTGTTTGATTTCTTTCTCATTTTTCTTGCTAATTCTCTTCTTCTTCTTCCTTTTTTTTTTGGATCTTTGAATTAGTCAATGGGCCTTGCTTGTGTTCCATATTTACCCAAGGTGAGTGTATTTGCTAACTTTCAGCTATACTTGTCTCCTCTGTGCAATACTTAGTTGTTATGTGTGAAGGATATGATATCATGTGAATTGCTTCCTTCCATCTCATTCCCCCGTGCTCTCTGCATTTTGTGCATGCTTGGATGTGTTCTTGCCCTTCTTCCTCTTTTCCTTTTTGCTCCTTCTGTCGGAGAATTTACTTCATTTTTGTGGAATAAACTGTGAGTCTGTCATGTGAAATGAATCCCTCCCATGTCTACAGCTCTCTTGTTTTCTCTGTTTGCTTGCATGAACATTAACATTGTGTTTTCTTTTTTCCCAAATCATGGAACTTGAAATTGCTGTTATGTTCTTGTGGAATTTTCACAAGCAGACTCTGACTCAATAGCTGCAATTATGGTACATTTGCTTTCCTTGTTTCATGTTTCTCTTTGAAGTCTTCAGCAAAAGAAGAAAATAGACAGCGTGTTTCCAGTTAGATCTTAAAAATTTCTCTTGATGGTTTGTTGAGTAAAAAAAAATGTTGTATTTTCCGGTGCATCATTATGGATGTTGTGGTTGAACAATAAAACTTAAGGTGCTGTTTAGCTGTGGAAAATAGTTTCTTTCATTTTTTTTATTTTTTTAATTTTCATTTTCTTTTTTGCTTTTCTATCCCCAAGCTTTTGAGTTGGAAATAATAAACTGAAAAGCACTTTCTCTTTTCTTATGTCTATTTTTTTTAAATTTCCTTTGTAAAAAATATAATTACAGCTTCATTTTTGTTATAAAAAGATTATTATATGAAAATATAATGATTATTTGATGTTGTAGTTATTTCACTTTTCTTGGAATAATTTTCTGGAAAACAGTATTAGTTTTGAATGACTAAACATGTCCTAAATTTCTGATTTAAGTTTTGAGAATTTCTAAAAGAACCAGTGGAAGGTAATGTACAATTACAAACAACAGAATATAAGAATAATTATTACTATTTTTGACTTTACATTTTATCTATAGCGTGCTCAACATTACATTTTATCTATAGCGTGCTCAACATTCTTATTCCTTTATTAGATCTGAATGGATTTAGAACTTATTAGATCTGTATGGGTTTAGAACTTAGTTATTTTTGGTTTCAAAATCCTGCTATACTTTTAGGATTTATAGTATAGGGCTATAATCCTACTTTTAAATTTAAGAGTTCGATTTAGGTTTGCCCATTCTCTCATAATGTTTGATCTAACTGGAAATAATCACATTGAACTTTAACAAGCTGAATTAAACTTCTGTTTTGAATGTTCTTTATAACTGCTTTAGTAATTTTGTTAAAAGTAACAAGTTAAAGTATGCATGTTTTTACTTTGTAAAATCCCAAAAATCATTACCAGCACAGTTTGGTAAATCTATATCACAGGTTATTGCTGTCCCAAAGTTGAAAGAACAAAGAAAAAAAGAAAAATGTTTTGTTTGCAATAGCCATGGCTTTAATGCTTGCATTGGCCTATGTTTGCAGAATTGTTCACCATTAGCAAACAATAAACACATAACTAACTGGTATATTAAACTGTCAAACTTGATAGAACAAAGGAAAACATGATACCAATTTTTTTCCATGACCATGTCTGTGTTTAAGTCTGCGATGCTAATTGGAAAACATGTGATGGATAAAATTTTTCTAATATTGGGTGCTTGTTTCATTTTCTTCTATTTTGTTTCAGCTATATTTTCTTTAATGTGTCATGCAATCTTGATCAAGGTATCGGCTGTTTATTCATTAATTTTTCTTCCCTTTTAGGTTTTGCCTGATCTCTTTCACACTATTCGGACTTGTGATGATTATCTCAAGGATTTCATAACCTGGAAGCTTGGAACTTTAGTATCTATAGTGCGGCAGGTGATTTACAATTCCATAGAATTTTTTAGATGTGTCCTGTCTTTTTGAGAGATGCACATGATAACACATGGAATGATGTATTTGTGCAGCATATTCGAAAATATCTTCCAGAATTGCTGTCTCTAATATCTGAATTATGGTCATCTTTCAGTTTGCCTGCTACTATTCGTCCTGCACGTGGTTTTCCAGTAAGTTAATATTTTCCTTCTTTTTTTTCTTTATCTAGATGCAATAATCCAGATGCCATGTTTGAGGCTATTTTTTTGTGCTTCATGTATAAACTGTTCCTTTCACCCTCTCATTAAGTACACTTTGCTTATCAGGTTCTGCATCTAGTGGAACAGCTTTGTTTGGCTCTCAATGATGAGTTCAGGAAACATCTTCCGGTTATTCTTCCATGTTGCATTCAGGTTCTAAGTGATGCAGAACGGTGTAATGACTACACCTATGTTCTTGACATACTACATACGCTTGAAGTTTTTGGTGGTTAGTATCTTTCTTGAGATCTTGTACGTGTCTTTATTTTTAAGTATTAGTAGAAGCTGATCTGTATGGAGCTGCAAAATTCATAAGTCAAGTGGGTGTGCTGGGAATACCTAATTTTGACTGTTCTTTAAGGACTCCTAGAATCTAACAAGTCATGTGGCATAGGATCAATTAAGGAATGTAGAACAGAGCACAATTCACTTTTTCTGTCCATTATAGAATAACCATATGTGGCAACTACTAGCCCTAAACTAATTAGACAGTTGAGTTAATACACTCAACTGCTGATGTAAAAGAGTTTACATGAAAAATTGCCGCAATCAGCCACAAGTTCCAATCTTGAAGATGCGATGATAATTGGTCAGTGAACTTAAGTTGACGGTGCTTGCTTTTGAAGGAATGCTATTGTCTATTCTTTGGAAGGACATTCCTGATGTTATCACCACTTGATTTCTAGTGGAAGGTTTGTTTTGGGGGACTTAACAATGAAGACTATGTTCTAAATTTTATCCTGCTTGAATTTGTGGACTGGTATGTGTGATGGAAAATCATAAGAATAATATGTCCAGATAAATTGGCCAAAAGAATTTAAATTTAGATCCTCCAAAGGCTCTGCATTAACTTTTTATGTCAATATCTTTTATGGTACACTTAAAAGGGAAAAGAAAAGAGATACCTTCTAGCAATTGGGAGCTCAAGTTACTAGAGAACACTTGTTCTTCTGGACTTTGTATGTCGCAACCTTTCGGGTGTGTTTGGTACAAATGAATTTTACAAGATTTTATGGAATTCATTTGCAAATGCAAGCGTGTTTGGTTTAAGTAAAAACTTTGTGGAATTCATTTCCAATTCCAACTTTTTAATTTTGTAGAGTTGCTTATTAATAAACCAAATTTTTAGAATTTCCAAATGAATTAAATTGATAAATATTCATTTAAAATTAACAAACTTCGTTAATAAGAATTCATTTGCAAATAAAATCTATTTAGAATTCATTTGGAAATGAAATGAATTCTTTTCGTGGAATTGAACCAAACAAGGGGTTAAAGACTTTCTCATCACTATTGAACAATATAGGGACTTTGGATGAGCATATGCATCTACTTCTTCCTGCACTTATTCGGTTGTTTAAAGTGGACGCTCCAGTTGATATAAGACGTGCAGCTATCAAAACATTGACAAGGTTGATCCCTCGTGTACAGGTGGGTCCTGAGTATTTTTCAGTCAATGATTTTGTAGGTTGTTCTTCCTTTTTCCACTTTCTTTTCGTATTTTTTTTTTAATTTTTTTCCCATTTGTTTTGTATTCAGCTTTTTAACCTGTATTGTTAATAACTATTGAACTATTATTGAGATAATAGCTTTTCGGTATGCACATGCATGTGGTTAAGTAACCAGTGGATAATTTTTCTTGCGTATTTGATCAGGTTACCGGTCATATTTCTGCTCTTGTGCATCACCTGAAGCTGGTCGTGGATGGGTAGGTCCTTGGCTTCCTTGCATGGAAATTACTTCTCATTATATCTAATTGTGCTTTTGCAACTTTAAGCTACTCTCTGAAAATCAAACAAGTTAATTTTAAGCAAACTTTCTGAAATATATGTATCTAATTATGCGGAGCTCAACTTTATAATCAAACTTCTTAAGAAATATTTGTCTTTAATTGTTGTTCTCTAAACATTTTCTTGTCCTTCCAACTTAAGTGGCTGTTTTCTGTTTGTGCAAATTTCACTGTTGGCCTTTTCCTGCTATTAGGCTACTGCTTTGTTTTTAACTTAATTCTAATTTTACCCAAATCTACTATCACATGATCTTGTGGGAGTCATGTCATAGGACTGTTGCATACTTTCATGATTTAAGCATTTTCAATGGAGAAGGAAACTTTATACAGTGATACTCCTAAATAAAAAAGGGACTGAAGCACCGTAATTTTCCCATTTCATTTTTTCCCTGCGATAATTGCACTTTGTTTTAGCTAAAGTCTGTTGCTTTAAAATGCTAATTTGAAGTCATGCCTAACAAGCATAAAATGTGACTTCTTCCCTTGGAGCTCGTATCTGTTGTGGTTAATCTTAAATTCCGTTTTCCCTCTAGACAACAAGTTATGTCCTAGAATATGTGACTGAATGGTGGATTTGCAGAAGTAGACTGCTTTTTATTTTTTTTATTTGCTGCTCTTTTTTCAAAGTTTCTTCATTTTTTTGAAGCGTTTTTCTTTCTTATAATTTTTATAGGAAATAGAAAAGCTGTTAGGCATCTCTAAGTTTACTCAATGTTTTTTTTTTCTTTTTTATATATTTTAAGGTTGACCACCTTTTAACATTGTGAGGAAAAGTAAAAAATGTTTCCTTTCTAATGCAATCTCTCTCCCTCATCTGTTCATATTTTACGGGGTTTTGCAAACTTGATGGAATAGAGATGCTAATATCCTGACTGCTACTTTAAGAAGATAATAAAACTTTATTTTGGAATCCAATACTTCTCCCTTCTTGGAGTATTTTTTACTCATGTTTCTATTAATATAAATTTCTAATTTATAGGAAGAATGATGAGATTAGGAAAGATGCTGTTGATGCACTTTGTTGTTTGGCACATGCTCTTGGGGAAGACTTCACCATATTCATTCCATCAATCCACAAACTTCTGTTAAAACATCGGTTACGGGTTGGTATTCTAGAAGATTTATCTTCTTTTCTTCTCTCTCTCCTGTTTTTTTCTCCTTTTTTTCCTGGGTTATTTTAGGTACTAAGTGATTGCTCATTTGTACTATAAACTAAGCATGTCATTGGTTCTGCAGCATAAAGAATTTGAAGAAATTGAGGGACGTTTCCGGAGACGTGAACCTCTGATCCTAGGGAGCACAGCTGCACAAAGGTTGAGCCGACGACTTTCAGTGGAGGTTATAAGTGACCCATTAAATGATATGGACAATGACCCTTATGAAGATGGGACTGATGGGCAAAGACAGCTTAGAGGTCATCAGGTAATTTTTTATTCCTTCATTGAGGTTTAAGGAGTTCTGCAGACTGCAGTATACCTTAGGTGTATAGATATGTAATTGACTGCCAAACCTTGTCAAGTCTTTTGCAGAAAACAAGGTAGGATCTTTGTAACCCAAGGTGCCCATATAGCATGCCAAACATGATATATGTACATGTTTTGGCTAGTAATTTAGTCAAAGTGGGATATATTGCATAGCATTGGTTAACAACTTCCTACTCATAGTTTTGAGTGTCTTTTTGGCGTGAGTTATGAAAAGGAATATCACTTTTGATATCTGCTGCAACCACAATCACTACTCTATGAGGCATATGATTCAACAGAAAACACGAGTCCATGCATCACAACATACTGTTTATTCAAACCTAACATAAAACTGAAAATGGAAAATTGAATAGCAATTATAAAGTTCTGAAGTGCCTGTGTACACAGTGTATGCAAGAAATGGATTTTGAAGGAAAACAAAACTAAATATACAACAGTGGATATTTGTTAAATTGAAAAAAGAACCAGAAAGCTTTGAGAATGTAGGGTATATCCCAGACTGGTGAAAACATATAATTGGATATACCTTTGGAATTGATCAAGCAGCAACTGGAAATGTCTGGCTGTTTATGACAATACATTCTGCAGAACAAATAATGGAGCTAAGGCCATTAACACCTATTCAACTATCACCTTCTGATATCCTTTGGCCATGATAGTTGAATTTGGCATGACCCAATTGATTGGAAATAAATACCGTGTCTTCATGATTCTGGAAGAGCTACAACAAAAATTGAATGATTCTCCATCTTGTTTACATGTGTAAATAAATTGTGTTTGGTGGGTATTTCTTTTTGGTGGTTTCCTTTGCACAATTTAATAATTGGCCTTGCTACATAGCTTGAAATGATTTAACCTATATTTTCACGTAATGACCACATTGAATCTTGATGGAGTGTTTATATAACATTCTAGTGCTAGCTTCATAGGAAACTAAGATGGCTGCTAACTTATTCTTGATATAAATTGGTATTTTTCTCTCTGGACTGAATTAATTATTATCAAGTGTTGCCATATAAATTATGTTGATAAAAGTTCCCTTCCCAGGTCAATGATGGTCGGTTACGCACAGCTGGAGAGGCTTCTCAGCGCAGTACCAAAGAGGATTGGGCTGAGTGGATGAGGCATTTCAGCATTGAACTTTTAAAGGAGTCACCTTCTCCAGCATTAAGAACCTGTGCCAGGCTTGCACAGCTACAGGTACAGTGATAATGGTCATGTTTGTTTCTCTCTCATTTGTCCTTCTAATGCACCAACTCTGCAGCCTTTTCTTGGGCGGGAGTTGTTTGCCGCTGGTTTTGTTAGCTGTTGGTCACAACTGAATGAGGGTAGTCAGAAACAGCTGGTTCGCAGTTTGGAGATGGCATTTTCATCTCCAAATATTCCTCCTGAAATTTTAGCTACACTGCTTAACTTGGTATGTCTGATCTTCACCTGGAAGATTCTTCAAGTTAGTGCAAGTCATTCGTGTTTTGTTTTAGAATTATTAATTAGTTATTACTATTTTATTGCTCTATGTAGGCAGAGTTTATGGAACATGATGAGAAGCCTCTTCCAATTGACATTCGTCTACTTGGTGCCCTTGCAGAAAAGGTCTTATTCCTTCTTAGATGGCTCCTGCAGTTGCCAGAACCCTGATGTTTTTCTTGTGTCGCTTTTGTGAATTAAGAGCTTTACTGATACATTTCACGTGTTTGTTATGATCAATGGTTCTTTATAGTGCCGTGCATTTGCAAAGGCTCTGCATTACAAAGAAATGGAGTTTGAAGGTGCTCACTCTAAGAAGATGGATGCTAATCCTGTTGCTGTAGTTGAAGCTCTTATACACATAAATAATCAGTTGCAGCAGCATGAGGTCTTCTTTAATAAAATTAAGTTTAAATGCATTTGTTCTTTTGGCTTGTACTTCTGATGTTCCCCACTTCTGTTATGTTCTGAACATTTTCATTTTGTTCACTGGTGATTCTTAGGCTGCTGTTGGAATATTGACGTATGCCCAACAACATCTTGAAGTTCAACTGAAGGAGTCCTGGTATTGATTAGATAGAAGGAATTCTTCCCCCCCTCTTCTATATGATTCAGGACAGCTATAAATAACAATAAAAGTTTAACATTTCCCTGTTCTTGTTCAGGTATGAGAAATTGCAGCGGTGGGATGATGCTCTCAAAGCATACACTGCAAAAGCTGCTCAAGCATCAAGTCCACATATTGTCTTGGAAGCTACTCTAGGTCAGTGTAACTTGGTTCCATCAGCTGTTACTGTTGCTTTGTTTAGTTTTTCTGCTGTTGATAGCTTCTCTTGGTAATAGTAGTAGTAGTAGTAGTAGTAGTAGTTTTTTCTATATGGGCCTGGAAAAACTTAACAGAAACATAGAAATCAAGTTGGAGTCGATCATCAAACTACACCTATCCCTGCTGTGTTATATTCGTTAGGTTTTTCCTACTGAAAATCTTGGTTACTAATGGAAGTGTGGTAACTCTTCTTGTTTAACTATTATTTAGGATTAACCTTCTGGTTTGCACAAAGATTATTCTTGTTTGATATATTTCAGAATGTTAACTTGATGAGCGTATGGAAAAAGGTTAACTGTGGTCCATTCATGTGGATCAGGCCTGCATTGCCCTGATTATTTTATTTATGCTGAGATATCGGGCAGCAACTGTCCCCATATACCTAATGTGAGAAGCTTCAAGTTCTGTTATTTGCCACTGTTTGCAACATGATCTTGACAGTGAAATGTGCCTGCTGCAATTGTCCTCATTGAAACTTATGCTTAAATTGCTGGTGTAATTGTAATCAACAAATTAATTTCTTTAATTGCGTAGCATAATACCATTTCTATAAACATCCAGCATGCTCATGATAGGCATGTGCAGCTTCTGCTTAGTAGAATCGTTCCTTAATGAGCTCATGATAGCCAACTTTGATCATATCCTTTTTCTTTTCTCGCTTTTCCTTTTCTTCTAAAATCGTATGGAGTGCATATTATCATCATGTCTTAAAGTTCAATGATCAAGGAATATGTAAGTGAGATGTTCATCATCTCATTGTGTCTTCTGCAGGTAGGATGCGATGCCTTGCTGCGTTAGCTCGGTGGGAAGAGCTTAACAACCTATGCAAGGAGTATTGGACCCCGGCAGAGCCATCTGCTCGATTAGAAATGGCAGCTATGGTAGTTTCTGATTTTTCTACATTTGATAAATACCCTTGTTCGTATGCTTATATCTGTATGTGGTTGGGCAAGGCTGCTAATGCTGCTTGGAACATGGGAGAGTGGGATCAAATGGCAGAATATGTGTCTCGATTGGATGATGGTGATGAAACTAAACTCAGGGGTTTGGGCAATACTGCTGCCAGTGGAGATGGAAGTAGTAATGGTACATTCTTCAGGGCTGTCTTATTAGTTCGCAGAGGAAAGGTATTCTGTGTAATGTGTTGAGTTTATCTTATTTTTGTTGTGTTTTCTTTTGTGCACTATTTTACTTTATCAATTGCTATCATGGTTCCTTAAAGTATGATGAAGCTCGGGAGTACGTTGAGAGAGCTAGGAAGTGCTTAGCAACAGAGCTTGCTGCTTTGGTGTGTTTCTCATCTCCTTGCAGATTCTTTATTTATTTATTTTTATTTGCATTATCAAATTTGCAGAGGCAACAGAGAATTTCTGGGACAGTAGCTATTCTCAATCCACAATGGATCTGCGCCCTGTTTGCTCTTTTCCTATTTTATTTTTTCATTATAAAATTTTATTTTACTTGTATTTACATTAGGATGTAAATTAAAATGTTAATACATTTACAGACATGATACCTAACCAGGGACATGTTGGGGAGTGTAATTCAGTACAACTCCTGTTCCCTACTTATGAGTACAAAATTTTCCCTTTTTCCTATTCTCCTTGCCCCCTACCATTTGACATGAATTCCTACAATGGGGAAAGCTCCACACTCCCATCTCCGTTACCATGTTATATTCCTATTTTCTTCACACATTTTCTTTCTCAGGTTTTGGAGAGCTATGAGCGTGCTTACAGTAATATGGTCCGAGTTCAGCAACTGTCAGAACTAGAGGAGGTCTAGATGCTATTTTCTGTACTTGTTTTGTTGTATATCCTTTATACAAGCATGCAAAATTTATATAATATGGAGCAATCATGTGTTTCTTAACAGGTAATTGACTATTGTACTCTTCCTTTGACAAATCCTGTTGCTGAAGGACGGCGGGCCCTTATTCGCAATATGTGGACTGAACGAATTCAAGGAGCAAAGCATAATGTTGAGGTAGATATCGTATATTTTAACTACACTCTCCTGAGAAATGGAAGTTAATTTAAGTTAGTTAGAAAATTACGTAATGATGGTTATATTCATATTTGAAGAATGGATAGTTTGTTGTAATAAAGTACTCTTTGATTGTAGAATTAATTATTGTGGAATTAAAATAGACCATATTTATTGCAAACAATGACAAGGAACTTAGGAAAGGGGATCTTGATTGAAATATTACCCTAAATTTGATGGCATTTGTAAAGCCTCCTTCCAACAAGATTGACATTAAGACTTAGTCGAGTTCATAGTGGCTATGAGGGAAAGCGCTATAATGATATTAACTTTGAAGCGGTAGGGTATCACATGATGTGATATAATAGGTTTTGCATACAAGCTTTTAGTTTCTAATAAAAAAGAGTTGTAGATATTAGATGCAACACTTGTAGATATTTGGTTTAGATGCAGCCTTGTTTTAAAAATATTTCACTCTTTTAAAGTGAAATTTCAGCCAAAGCTAAAGTCAACCGGAACAAATTAATCCAAAGTAAAACTAGGTTGATTATGTTGTTTCCATTTCACAAATTGATTATCAAATCTCTGATCTCTTCACTTCACCTAGAGTAGATATGTGTGTTGTAGAACCTCTTCTTGCCTCTTAAATTTTAAAAGCTTGCATGGCTAACTGGCCAGCATTCAGGAAGGGTTAACTAACTGCCATTCGCATGGAATCCGGAGCTGATATAAAAAAGCAAGAAAAGGAAAAAAAATTTGATAAACTGAACATGATGAAATATTAATCAATTTCAAGGTGAAGAAACTCAACTAATATTGCCAAGCCAGTTAAGATCAGCTAAAAGTAATTTTTGGTTCCTAGGGTGGTTTTAAAGTGGATGTCTAGAAACATGAATTTATTAAAATAATTAACATGCATTTTGAGATTGTAGTCAGGAACTTCTGTTTATATTGTTCTCTTTAATCAATTTATTCCTTTTTTTTTTCCCATTTTTTTTGTTGTTTCCTCAACACTTTATAATGAGTAAATACTCAGGTCTGGCAAGTTCTTTTGGCTGTAAGAGCTCTTGTGCTTCCTCCAACTGAAGATATTGACACATGGCTAAAATTTGCTTCTCTGTGCCGGAAAAGTAATCGAATTAGTCAGGCTAGATCAACTTTGGTTAAACTCTTGCTGGTCAGTAGTTGTGCTGTGGGAGGCAACGATCAAAGTTTTTGAACGAATATTTTAGTCATTCTGCTTAATTCCTGCTTATCCTTGCTTATTGTACCTTTTGGTTTGCATTTTATTCAGTATGACCCTGAGACGTGTCCTGAAAATGTGAGATACCATGGGCCACCTCAAGTAATGCTTGCATACTTGAAATATCAGTGGTCACTTGGGGAAGATCACAAGAGAAAAGAAGCATTTGCCAGGCTACAGGTATGGATAGCTTATCACCCAGTTGATGTAATGGTAATATGCGGATCCAGTTATATTAGTATGGCGTGATATCTATTCTGATTCTTTTGGTGCATATTTCCGTTGGCTGTCCAACTATTCTAAACAGAATTTGGCCATAGAACTTTCAAGTTCTCCAAATATTCATTCTGTCCCACCTACTGGTTTAATGGTTGGTACAAGTTCAAATATACCCCTTCTTGCTCGCGTCTATCTTGAACTTGGAAACTGGCAGTGGGCACTTTCTCCTGGATTGGATGATGATTCCATACAAGGTGGTCAATCTCTGAATCTTCCAATTTTTTTTTTCAGACAGAAATATGATAAGAAAGAAGTTTTATTCTATAGAGAAGATGAATTCTCTACTAAAGTCTGAATCTTTTCTCTCTCTGTTATAGAAATCCTTGCTGCATTTCGGAATGCTACGCAGTGTGCAACAAAATGGGCCAAAGCATGGCACACTTGGGCTTTGTTCAACACAGCAGTGATGTCTCATTATACAGTTAGAGGATTTCAGAATATTGCCTCACAATTTGTTGTTGCAGCTGTCACTGGATATTTTCATTCGATAGCTTGTGCAGCAAACGCTAAAGGGGTGGATGATAGCTTACAGGTAAATGTTTTCTCTGGATATGGGGAGCTGGTTGCTATTTTTGAAAATCTGATAGATGAAGCTAAAATAATACCATATCATTTATTTGACTTTTCTAGATATTTTTGTTCCTTTTCCTTTATACTTGCATTCTTTTCATGAGAACCTCTTGAACTTAGAGAGTAAGGTTTTCTGTATAGATTTATGCAATCAGATTCATGTAGAAACCTGTTTTTGAAGCTTCAATTTTAAATTAATGTCTAGCAGTGTTGATCTATCTTAGTTCTAAAAGGATTTTAATTGGTTAAAAAGGCTACTTTCATGTTGTAATTTACTGATCATATTGGATTTAATTTGGCACAAAATCAATTTCCTGAAAGACGAGCTTTAGAAGTTGTTAATGCCAGTGAGGGTAATATTCTTCTGATAGCAGTACAGATATAGCATTGAAGCCATTGCTTATCCATCATATTTACTTGCATCTTACTTTGTTATCAATATAGTGATTCTCCACTGTTATGAATTCCACTGTGTGCTTCAGGATATACTTCGTCTTCTTACTTTATGGTTCAACCATGGAGCTACTGCAGAAGTTCAAATGGCACTACAGAGAGGATTTGCACATGTTAATATTAACACATGGCTGGTTGTTTTACCTCAAATAATTGCTAGGATACATTCAAATAATCATGCTGTGAGAGAACTCATACAATCGCTTTTGGTGCGAATTGGGCAAAGTCATCCCCAGGTCTGACTTCTATTACTTTTTGATTTCTCTGTTGATATGTTAACTGGTTTATGTGGGAAGACTTGATAGATGAACTAAAATAAACATTACTGGTTGGTAAATAGGACTTCTGAATTGTGTTTGTAATACACTGATGGTTTGGTTTATGGGATTTTGGCATAATATTTCTATCAGATTTTTTTACACCATACGCTTTGCCTTTATTTGGCTCACAAAATAACATGGATTAGGACAGGGATAGAATAGCTTTATTATGTCTCTGGTTCAAATTTAAATGTGGAATAACAAACAATTCCTTGTAATAGGTTGTTTTACAAACCCAACTTTTGGTTAGAATTTAAATATGTGATAACTAAATGATATATATCGTATTTTTTTTTGGTTCAAGTGAAATATAACTATTCTGACATGGCAACACCATTCCATTCATGTTCTATTTTATTTTTCCAACCAACAATGCTTTTTATGCTTTTTGGAGGATAAAGAACCTCTCTAATTTCAGTGTGGAATGAATATCAGCATCTTTCTCCTCTCCCTCTATTTATCTATTTCTTTATTTGTTTGCTTACTTATTCGTTAACTTTTTTCTCGTTCTGGTCAAATCAATTAAAATTATTTGGTATACGCTGCAAAAGAAAATGCATTTTGCATTGTGAAATGGTGATTATAGTCTGTAAAATCTTAGGTGATCATATATTTTGTATCCACAAATTAAATAATGGAATCTGCCAGTGACTCACATGTTAAGTTTCTCCTGTGATATTCATCAACATCACTTAAAAGTAGTTGGCTACTTGCAACTTCAATTAATGTCTTTATTGCAATGAAAATGTCTTTTTTTTTTTTTTAATTTTTATTTATTTTGTTCTTCCAAATGCTCAAGGTATTCATTCTTTTGCAGGCTCTCATGTATCCTCTTCTTGTCGCATGTAAATCTATAAGCAATTTGCGTAAAGCTGCTGCTCAAGAAGTGGTAGACAAAGTTCGTCAGCATAGTGGTGTACTTGTGGATCAGGTTAATCAGTTGGTCAGCTTCTAGTTAATCAATTGTTTGATGTGCTTTTGTTTTTCTTACAAGTTCTTTGCTTGTAGGCACAACTTGTGTCAAAGGAACTAATCAGGGTCGCAATACTTTGGCATGAATTGTGGCATGAGGGCTTGGAAGAAGCCAGTCGCTTGTATTTTGGTGAACATAATATTGAGGGCATGCTGAAGGTTTTGGAGCCCTTACATGAAATGCTTGAGGAAGGTGCTATGAGGGAGAATACCACCATAAAGGAGAGAGCATTTATTGAGGTTTTTACTCATATTCCTATACTAATTCCTTTGTTCTGTGTTGTTCTTTTACTTCTCTATTTGTACAATTAGTTAGGGCTGGATCATCTTCTTTGAAACTATTTCAGATCATACAGCATATAAATTGATGGATCTAGCTGTCTTGTTCTAGTCAACTACCAAAACCTGAAATCTTCTTTTTTATTGGTTAACTGGCATTTTCTTATTCTGCATGCATGGTTCACTTGGGAGAATTTTTTTCATTCGACATTTATTATTAACTAGAACGTGTCTTTAGTTGATCTTACTGCAGAGACTTTTATCATCATCATTTCATTTTTTTTTGTCTATTCTATAGCTTCTAGCTGTTTATGGCAGACCTGGAGATGAATCATTGAATTGATTAAAGATTGACATTTTTACCCCTTCTTTCTTTTGTTTCACCTTTGTTCTCAACATTATGTGGTGTGCCCTCATTTTTTTTTATTTTTTTAAAAATATATATATGGTCCTATGGTGCTATGCTCAATTCCAAAATCACATGCCTTAGTTGTGGAATTAAAGAGTTCTTTTCTCTTTGGACATTTATTTCGTCAATTGAGATACCTTATGCTTTCCTGTTTAAACCTATCGACTGTTTAGGAAACTGTGATTTTTTATAAGGTAATCTAATAATTTCATGTTTTGTTATTTTGCAGGCATATCGACATGAATTGTTAGAGGCTTGGGAATGTTGCATGAAGTACAGGAGAACTGTAAAAGAGGCTGAGCTTACCCAGGTATAGCAACCTGATAGACTGCAATTGATGGTTCTTTATTTAAGTTTGCTTTCCGTTGGTGAAGAGATGGTGCCACCTTTTCTTATTGTATGTGTATTGGTGCAAAAATCTGTGCCTCTACTCAGGGATGGAGAGTTGGTGAGACACCTGATTGCGTTGCGATCTTTTATCTTTTTCTGTCTCCCCGTTTTGGTGTGAAGTCTTATTTATCGCCGATGGAAGAACTCAAGGCATTTGAGTATGTTCTCTTGTGTTACCAATGAGCTTTGGCTTATTGGTACAGTAGTGGTCTTTAGGGCATGAGATCTTGATCTTTAGCCTTAGTCGAGCCAGTTAACTAAAAAAATCTTTCCTCGTGTTTACCATTACCTGTCAACTCCTTTGCTGCTTTGAAAATAACTGTATAACTGTATTTTATAGAGGATTTTGGTAATGTTTAAGCATCAAATGGAAGAGCCAAATTGTTTGGATCCTTGCATATTTGGGTAAACACTTTGACTAGCATTATTTTGTTGGGCTCATTGGTAAAGAAGTCATGTGTTTCTTTCTTTAAATTATTTTTGTCGCTCTCATTTCTCTTTTAGGTTGTATCTAATTTATACATTTCGGGTTCAACAATTCCATGTAGTGTTCCATAAAAAATGGCTGAATGATGGCCCTCAATTATGTTCATAAGGGATAAAATTCAGGTGGAAAAAGCACTTTCTTCTAACCCCAAGGCAATTGACTTATATGTGTTTTTACTGTACACATGGTAGTGTTTAACCACCAAATTTGGAATGCAGTGTGGAGTGTGGTTATTTCATTTATGAATGAAATAGTGTCCCTGCATGTAGTATTGAAAAACAGTTGGTAAATTATTTGAATTCTGTTTTGGTTAGGCATGGGATCTTTATTACCATGTTTTCAGGCGGATAGACAAGCAGCTTCAAAGTCTTACTACCCTGGACCTGCAGGTAAGAAGAATGTGAATATGTTTATGTTTAGTTTTTTTTTATTGAATTGAACTAATATTCTGTTCTCGTATAAAATAGTCTGTATCTCCGGAGCTATTAGAATGTCGTAATTTGGAGCTTGCTGTTCCTGGAACATATCGAGCCGGTAAGATTAAGCTCATTGTTTCATGAAAATGTGCAGTGGTTGATTTTGCATTTCCTAAACTAATAGGCTTTAACTCACTGTTCATACACCAGATTCTCCAGTAGTGACAATTGCATCCTTTGCACGCCAGCTCGTTGTTATAACATCCAAACAACGGCCCCGTAAACTAACAATTCATGGGAGTGATGGTGAAGATTATGCCTTCTTGTTGAAGGGACATGAAGATCTGCGCCAGGATGAACGTGTCATGCAGGTGGCCTCTCTTTTCACTGATATGTATATATATATATTTTTTTTTTTTTTCCAGCATGTTGGTTGATGAGGTTCTTTTGCTTCTATTACTGGGGTCTCGAGGGCACACGTCACATTTGTTCTTCACACATAGAGAGCAATTTCCTACAAGAAAAGTAAAAAAGAAATATGAGAAGGAAGCTGTATATTTTTCAATTTCTTTTGTTGTGAAAGTATAATTCTTAACAAGCACATTTTTTTCCAGCTTTTTGGTCTGGTAAATACCCTTCTGGAGAATTCAAGAAAAACTTCTGAGAAGGATCTGTCAATTCAAAGATATGATGTCATTCCATTATCTCCAAACAGTGGGTTAATTGGATGGGTTCCAAATTGCGACACCCTGCATCAACTCATTCGAGAATACAGGGATGCCCGGAAGGTATGCCAAGATTTAGAGGCCAATTTATGGGTCAATGGTACATGCATATACAAAGTAGATGGTTTGCTTTGTGGTTTGAAGAAGCTGCAGTTAATTTATTCACTCGTCTTGATGGTTTCAGATCACTTTGAATCAAGAGCACAAATTAATGCTCAGTTTTGCTCCAGATTATGATCATTTACCACTTGTAGCTAAGGTGGAAGTGTTTGAATGGGCTTTGCAACATACTGAAGGAAATGACCTAGCAAAGGTAGGACAGGACATCTATATCTCTTTTTTCTTCTTCTGCTTTCACCATGGACCTTCTCAAGGTAACGTGATTTTCTCTGTTAGGTTCTTTGGTTAAAGAGTCGCACTTCTGAGGTATGGCTTGAGAGGAGAACAAATTATACAAGAAGTTTAGCAGTCATGAGCATGGTGAGTACTTACATTCTGTGCAGTGGCAGGGCCCATCACTATGTGAAAATTGCTACTATCTAAAATATGACGGTCTATGCATATTTTTAAGCTTTTGGTTGTCCTATAGAATAGTGTGCCAGATACACTAACAAGGATAATGAGAATGTTGTTACCTATGTTTCTGGTACAAATTTCTGCTGAAGCCACTGTTTGGCCCTGATTTTAGAAGTATCTTCTGATAGACTCTGGCTTCCATACAGTTGGGGTATTTTCTAATGTTCCATAATCATCATTACTTTTATTGTTGGATATTTCTGATGAAAATTTTCTAGAAGTCAATTCTAGAGGGAAAAGAATGCTTGGAATGTATATTGCATTTTTAAGAAGAATGAAAATGCAGAGTAGTTGGAATATCTGTGAAATAGCAGTAATCAGTCTGCACCATTGTCCCAGCCCGGTGTTCTTAACAATGGAGAAAATAAGGGGTTTCTAACTTTGCATGGTATAAGATTTCCTTCCATTGATCTTTTTTCTTTTTTACACTGATTACTTCAAATGTTGTTTCTGTTTCAGGTTGGTTACCTTCTTGGCTTAGGTGATCGACACCCAAGTAACCTTATGCTTCATCGCTCTAGGTAGGTAATGATCAGAGGAATTTCAGTAAGTGTTAGTCCTATGAATTTTATCATATGTTTTGTGTTATGCAGTGGGAAGATCTTGCACATTGACTTTGGAGATTGCTTTGAAGCTTCAATGAACCGGGAGAAGTTCCCTGAAAAGGTGCACTTTCTGAAATTTATGCTTGGTATATGACCTCAATGAAGTTAATTTGTATTGTTTTCTTTGATGTAGGTCCCCTTCCGTTTGACAAGAATGCTTGTGAAAGCTATGGAGGTTAGTGGTATAGAAGGCAATTTCCGCTCGACTTGTGAAAATGTGATGCAAGTTCTTCGAATAAATAGGGATAGTGTTATGGCCATGATGGAGGTAGGATCTGCAGTTGTTTGTTCTATGTTATCCTTGCTTTAGCCATGTCACTAGGAGGAGATAAGATACGTAAACTGATCAAACCTATATATACCATGGGAAAGTTCCACATGAGCAGATATGGTTAGTGATGAAATGTGACAATACATGTGAGAATAATAATAGCTTGAACATTGGCCAGTGTATTTAGTTCTCTATGCAGTGGCTAATAAAAGTTTATAATAAATGTACTTGTCAACCAGACTGATTAAATGAATAATGTGATTCTTGGCTTTCTCTCTCAGGCGTTTGTCCATGATCCTCTCATTAATTGGCGTCTTTTCAACTTTAATGAAGTTCCTCAAATGTCAATGTTTGCAAACCCTCATGCTCCTGCTGTTGTAAATGCTGAGGAATCTGCTCCAGGCAGAGAGCTTGCCCAGCCTCAGCGTGGTGCTCGTGAGAGGGAACTTCTTCTGGTATTTACAGTATCTGAAATAATAGAAGTTTTCTATCATGGTGTTATTTTTTATGATGTTCACAATTGGCAATTGGTTTTTGTAGGCTGTTAATCAGCTTGGTGATGCTAATGAGGTTTTGAATGAGCGTGCTGTGGTTGTTATGGCACGAATGAGTAATAAACTCACCGGACGTGACTTTTCCCCATCGTCTTCGGTTTCTGCGAGCTCTATCCAACATGCAGTAGACCACAGCTCCTTAATTTCAGGAGATACCCGTGAAGTAGATCATGGTTTGTCTGTTAAATTGCAAGTCCAGAAGCTGATTATCCAAGCCACTTCACATGAAAATTTGTGCCAAAATTATGTTGGGTATGATGCCACAGCCTTTCCCCTTTCATCCTCTTTACTGGTTTTAAATCCATTTTAGTGTTATGATGAGCTGGTTGGACCCTAGCATTTATGCATTCATCATTTTTGGTCTATGAAAACCAAAAATATTTTCTTTTCCTTCTCTGAAAATTTTTTCAAAATATTTTATCGATGTATGATAGGTGAAGGTTTAGTTTCTAATTGTTGCTACCGTTTTACTTATTTCAGGTGGTGTCCTTTCTGGTGAAAACTCAAATAACATTGTATGTATAGTATGTATATAGCTGATTCATGGTGCAAACTTGAGAAGTTGTGGCTGGCCTTTGCTATCTATAAAGCTTGTGTAATTTAAGTTGTATAGTGAAATAAAAGTCCAAATGTGTGCCCTCTGTTGTTGTAAGGGCCTAGCAATTGAGTCAGCTGTCTGTTGTTCCAGTAACTCCTCTTTAACTGCATTCCTTGTGCGTTATTTTTTCTGTTATTTGTGTGATATAAGTGCGTTATTTTTTCTGTTATTTGTGTGATATAAAGTATGACATCAAAGTAGTAGACAACAAGAAGCTCCCGGTCCCGATCAAGGATTGCTCATAGTGAGATGAAGAGTGACTGTTAGCACAATTTCAACATTTCTAGAAACTTAATCAGCGAATTTTTTGATGGAACAAACATCACAGGAATAAAATAGTGAGTTTCGTGGAGCAATAATGAAGATGTCTCTCATGGAATTGCTCATACGTTAAGAGAGTTGACTTAAACAAGAAGGGTGGGGAAGGAGGTGCTGAAGGAGGGAGGATTAAATGAGGGTATTGTGCTGGTTGAGTCAAAACGTCGTTGTACAACAGGAGGTGATATTAAATCCACAAGAAATGGGCGAGGGCTTGGAGTTAATGGAACAGGTTATAATGTAACTTAGGAAATGCCAGAATTATCTTTATTTAAGAACTCAGATTGCGTTAATAATGGAAGACGAGAACTACAAATACATAACAAGGTAGAAGCATATCATTTAACAAATGCAAATTATGACAATCTATTAAACTCCCAATGCTGGAGTCAGTTGTTTTTTTGTTATTTTTGTTTGTTGATTTTTGTTAAAAAAAAATAACAAAAAAATTATGAAATATATAAAAATAAAAATTATTAACGTATAATATTTTTCATAATAAAATATAATAAAGTAGTTTAATACAAAATATAAACACCAACTATAATTTAATAAAGTAGTTTAATACAAAATATAAATACTAACTATAATGTTTTTATGCTGAAGTGCGTGGTTGATTAGAGTTCAACAGTTTTCACTG
Organism: Mallotus repandus; assembly: GCA_949671775.1. Lineage (NCBI taxonomy): Eukaryota > Viridiplantae > Streptophyta > Magnoliopsida > Malpighiales > Euphorbiaceae > Mallotus > Mallotus repandus. The sequence continues at coordinate 24,915 of CATIWM010259852.1, forward strand.
CTTTTTGTTCTTGTCAAAAAATCTCATCATCCACAACTTACAAGCTACTAAAAAGAAGTTCAGACAACAGCTTCTTCCGCAGAAGAGAGTTTCTTGAGAACAAAAACAGGATCTCCAACTCTCATTATGTTCCCTTTTCCTCGACTATAATTGTCTGTCCAAATTAAATACTGCCCAAAGTAAACCTGCACCCCACGAATCAGTGCATCATTATTTTGTCTCAATAGTGTTTTCCTTTTACAAGAACATGGTAAGATTACCTCTCCTCTCTGTTTCTTGTTTGGCCGCAACGTTTTATCAGAATGGATCTCCTTTAATGTTTCACTTGGCTCTGGCCCTGCTATTCCAGTCTCTTGATTGATTGTGGGAATCTGTAAGGACCAAGAATTCTCCTCTTAAACATCGATCAAATAGACACAAAGTTACAAATTATTACCTTACACCGAGCGCATAGCTTGACAGATTTAAATGTGAACTTATTTATCTTAATTTCCTTCCACAAGTCCTCAGCAAATGGTTCACAACCCTCAACAATTATGCTGTGAATTATTAAAATTAACATTCATTAACCCTCAACAGATTAGAAAATACATTCATTAACACACGAAAATTTCCTTGTACAAAATGGATACCTGGTTCTAAACCGGTTTATTGAAACTGGTTCCTTCAAGTGTTTATTTAGTTCATCTAATGACTCCTGCAACCATAATTTGAAAAGAATAAGGCCTGCTGGTATTTTCACAATAACACTTGTAAGTAAATGTTCAGAGTTCAGTACCAACCTGAGATGCTGCCAGGTATGGACCAAAATCAGTAAACAAAGCATTATGTCCAGGAGCATAATTATCAACAACAGGTCTAATCTCTGATCCTATGTTAAAACGCACTAGTCGACTGGGTTTCCCAAGATAATCCGAAAACCATTTTGCAGCTTCAGCTCCTTCATCTAATGCAGAGCCACACCATTGCCATAGTGAAACACCATACAATACTTCTTGCGGTTTTGCTAGCGATACTTTAAGCACACGCATTCCAGGAGCCTTTATTACTGTAAAATAAATAAATAAATAAATAAGAACACAAAAGAAAAAAAAAACATTTTATCATATTTTGGTCATTATTTAACTTACTCATGTAGGATTTTTTGGTGGGTTCCCAGTCCTCCAAAAATGCTTCTTGTGGCAGCTCTACTTCAACTAGAGCAAGCTTTGGCTCTACTCTTTGAGTACGTGTCCTCCCTTTGTCACTAACAACTGCCCAGTTTCGATCCCAACGAAATCCTGTCACAAACAAGTTAAAGAAAATACATATGCATAAGAAACCATAATCCATATTCCTTAAAAACAAGAAACAGAAGAAAATGAATTAAGTTATAATGTCGAGAAAGCCGGAAAACAAAAAGGGCCAAAAGAAAAAAAAAAAAAAAAAGAAGTTGAGTGAATATATGCAATATGTACCGGTAGGAGTTAGTGGTGCATACGAAACAGAGATGCCCTTGCATGACTTGATAGGATGTATAAAGATTGATGATACTTTTGCATTTGCCTGATCCATGTTTTGTTTTGGTGGTTTGTGTCTGTGTTGGTCTCGCTGTAGACAACGGACGGGTTAATTCTATAGCTATGTTTCTTGATGCGGAGAGTTTTCTATAGATAATGTTTTCTCTGCTAAAAAGATAATGTTTAGTGCGGCAGATGCGCTGTCTCTATCTGCAATAATTGATGAAAATATTTCCCTATTAATTTAATTGTTTCCCTATCATCATGTAAAAGAAAGGTAGAACTATAATTTAAGTAATTTCAGGCATAATACATATCCAGCCAACTGAAGTTGTCACAACTTTCATTTTTACCAAATTGACACATGAATTTGTCTATAATCTTATTTAGGGAAAATGTTCAATTTGCACCTTAAGTTCGTACCCTAAAAGTAAATTGGACCTTTTTTGTATTTTTTTATCTCAATATGGACCTCCACATTTGAAAAGTGGAGCAATTGAAACTTTACTTATTGCAATCAAATCCTATAAATTTTTTTAGTACAATTAAGTTCTATAAACTAATAAAGAACTAATTTTAACGGATAATAATAAATTAAATTGATGATTTTTAAAAATATATATATATATATAACCTAATTATTAAGTTTTAAAAGTTTTTCAATCTATAAAATAATTTTTTTTACGATTTTCTTAAATTTTTTAAAATTTTAAAATTAAGTGATATAAATTTCAAAAAAAGACCAAATTTATTCGTTAGTGTAAATATCAAATTGATAATTGACCTAAAATTTAATTTTAATTGTTAAATAAAATTTTTAAAATTTTTATCATTAGTTTAAATTTTTAAATTTACACGATAATTTTCAAACCTGCATAATAATTGATAAATAAATTTTTTATTCAACTATTAAAATTAAATTTTAAGTCAATTATCAATTCACTATTTATGTTAAAGAATAAATTTGGTCAATTTTTTGAAATTTAAATCACATGATTTTAAATTTTTTAAGAATTTAAAAATTCTTTTAAAAAAGTTTAAGAAAAATTTAAAAAATTTATTTTATGGGTTGAAAAACTTTTAAAATTTAATAATCAGGTTATATATATATTTCTAAAAAAATAGTTAAAAGTCTAAGAACCTAAAATTAAGAATTAATGAAAATTACTTCCATGTTTCATTGTTAAAGTCTTGAAATCTGTCTCAACTCAATGCCCGGCCATATTCACTCGCTCATCTCCAACACAAAACTACACTACACATAATAGTTATAGTAATACTACATCATGGCAGCAGCCACCGGAGCATGTTTTTTCGCCACCCGATTCACATTGTCTTCGGCGGTCCGTTCATGCCTATCTCCGTCCTCCTCTGAAAAATAGAAAACGAATCCGCGGAGATTTGCAATTGCTACTGAACAAATATCATCATCAGCCACAGCTACGTCCACGATGAGTAGCTCTGCAGAGAATGAGGGTGGGTATAAAGAGATTAGAAGAAGGAGAAGCAGAAGTAGAGGCAACCAATCCATTTCGTTTAGAGTTAGAATTAGAAACTGAAACTGAAGTAAGAGCTATGAAGTGTAAAGAGAGCTAGAAGGATTATTTTAAGAAGTCGAAAGATTTTATTAGATCGGACGGTGGTGGTTATCTCCGATGGAGTGCGGCTGTCGATTAGAGAATTCTCCGCTGCCTGGTAAATGTTATGGTTAATTTTTTTTTTCTGGTTAAATTAAATCAACTTAGATTTCAGTGGATTGGGTTGATCTTCTTTGATCATGGTATATCTTTGTGTTTTCAATATTACTAAGTGAAAACACAGAAATCACACATAAGCCTTCTTTTTGGAAGGTTTTGTAACAACGAAAACACAGAAGATTAAAGAATAGGATGAGGACGAAGATGTAAAATTAAGAAGAATGAAGAACATGACGAGGAAGAAGATGGGCACTGCATTGTCTCAATGAAAAAAAAAGGTAGCATCAATATGTTTACTGAAAAAAAAAATTATCAACTATAGCAAAGGTGAAAATTTTTTATTCGTAAAAAAAAAATTATTATTTTTAAATTATGTGCACGACTGTACTGCGAAGATGGGCACTGCATTGTCTCAATGAAAATTAGTTTTGATGTTGAAATGATTTGAATGATTCAGAAAATCAAATTTTTGGATGTTGAAATTCATTTTAGAATTTCCACTTGCACAACAAGGCCAAAGTACCACGTTTGTATAACCATAGCCTTTTACCAACATATTTTTTTTTTTATTAATTATGTATTCTTTATAAGCATGCAACAATATATACATATAATATATATATATATAATTTTTTGACTCGTATTTTGTAATTTTAAATTAAATTTTTTATATGATTACTAATAATTAGACAGGACAGTTTTTTAAAATTTGATAATAATTAAGTATAATTATTTAATTTTATAATAATTTTATACATTTATTTTAAATGAGATACTAAAATTCATAAATTATTTATTTAAAAATTAAGTAGAATAATAATTTAAAAAATTTAATATAATTTTTGAAAAGTAATTAATGTTTAAATTATTTCAATATTCAATTTTTAAACAAATAAAAATATAAAATAATTTAATTTAATTTTTTTTAAATTTTAATTTGACAAAATTTTCAAAAATAAAAAAGTAAATATTTTATCTATTTAAAATATAATTTTTCAAAATTAATAGAGTTACATTATAATATGTTAATTTATAACATTCTTAATAAATTTTCTATTTGAACAATTATAAAATCTTTTTTAATCTTTTTTATATAAAATATTTTTATAGATTATTTTATATAAAAATCTATCATGATGGAATTATAATATAATAATTTATTACATTCCTAATAATTTTTTATTTAAATAATTATACGGTAGTCTCTCAATATTTTTGAAGTTAATATTTTTTATAACTAATTATTTTACAAAATTTATTAATTTTAATTTTAATTATTTACTTATTAAATTAAATTTAATAAGACTTATAAAATTGTATTATAAAATTTGATTTAGGAAAAATAGAAGTAAACGTGATTAAAGAAAAAATTACAACTAATTAAAAGTTAATATATTTTTTTTGCTAGTAATAAAATTAAAATTACCTTAATCAATATAGAAAATATACTTTCAATTAATTATAATTATATTTAATTAGTCGTGAATTTGTATTTTGTCCGGAATGTAAATAATACACATATTTTAAAATAAATAATTAAATAATTTTAATAAATTAAAATTGTATTTTTTATTAAATATTAAAATGAGAACTTATCACATCTCCACTATTTTTATTTTCTCTCCAACACCTTATTCTAGTAAAAGTGCACTTCCACTTAGAGCTGAGCACAGGACAAAAAAAATACCGAACATAATTGAAATTTTGAATCAAAAAATATTAAAACCGTATTGAACAGAACCAAATTTTATAACTAATTTAGTATGGTACTGGATATTTATAAAAACCCGAACCTATAACTATACCAAATCATACCGAACTGAAAACCTAATATAGTACCAAATATTAATTTAACAAGTAATACATAGATATTAGGAAATTTTTTTTCAAAAATAGACCAAAAACCAAAAATATTATCAAAAGTCACACTGACTAAAAATATTTTCAAAAACTAACTTTTCCTTTTTTAAAAACTAACTTCCCTAACTTTTTTCTTTCAAATATGGATCACTTTCATTTCCTCCCTTATTTTTAAGGTATTGTCTTTTTTTTTATCAATGTTTTTTTATCAATATTATTTTCCACTCTCTTCATCTATTTTTTTTCTCAATGTTTTTTTCCCTAAACATTTTCTTATATTTTAAGGTATTGTCTTTTTTTTTTCTCAATGTTTTTTGCTCCATATTTTTTTCTATTGTCTTCATCTTTTTTTTTTCTCAATGTTTTTTTTCCATCATATCTACATCGACATATTTAGGTTTTCTTCATGGACACACTAAAATTTTTTCTTTCGTTGTATGGCCATAAACTGTCTGTGCCTATGTAAGGAGATCTGATGGTTACTGGTTCCACGGATAAAAATTTGAAGATATGGGGTTTGGATTTGGCGACTGCCATAAATCCCCTTTTGCCTACACTGATAGGTGTGTCATATTTATAGCTACATGTAAACTAGGTCACATTTATCCTTTAACGTTTGGCTTATATATAAATTCTGACGAGCTATTTACTTGATAGTGCTATGGCAGTTCAATTTATGCGGAATTTGATGTGTGTAATATTTTTTACATATGTTTTTAGTTGAATTTTAATGAATTTTAATTGAATTATTGTTTATCTTTTAATAAATTTTGGTTTAATTAGGAAAAGCTTTTAGTTTGTAATTTTCTTTAGGATTTATAATGTTTTGTTTCAATTTTAATTTAATTAGGAGTATTTTTTAAGTTTTAATTATTATTCTTCTTTTATAAAAAATTTTGAATAAGTATTTCTCAAAAAGTAAAGTTTTGATATGACGTGGCCATGGCGTGGGCATGTCTGTGCCCATGTCACTCATTGAAAGAAGGGATTAAGGGTCACGACTTACAGCACAACCATGTTGTAGGCAGTGTTCCATGCCCGTGTTGCTCACTGAAAGAAGGGATTGAGAGTCACGACTTACAACACAACCATGTTATAGGCAGTGTTTCCTGCTATTCAAAAGTGAAGAAATAGGGAATGACAAACACTGCTACAGCACAATATGCTTTGGACCTTGCTACCCACTACCAAAAAGCAAAAAAATTCCTTGAAAATATACCACGTCTTGAAGCATGGTTGTGTTATAAGCCACGCTCTTCTCTGGAAAAAGAAGTCTGAATTGTATTATGGGCGTGTTAAAGTCGTGTCGAAAAGACAAGATGCAACATGGTTTGATGCACAGTCGTGGTCCAGGTTGTGCAGAACTAGGACATTCTCCTAAGAGATATTAATGAGAAATTCATAAGTGATTAGGTATTTGTTGTCTAATGCTTATATAAGGGGGATAATTAGGAGCTTAAGGGACATTCTTTTCGCATTTTACAAACAAAAGCTTAATGAGGCAATCAAGAGATTAGAAGATTCAAACGCTCAATGATTTTCTTTATTCTTTGCTTCACTTTCTTTATGTTTGTAGTTTTTATTTGTGCTATTAAAACTATGCGTATGTGATTAAATTCTTTTAGAGTTTGAATTTAAAAGTAGCTTTCTGGGTTTTGATTGAACACATTATTTATTAATTTGATTTTTATTAATTCTATAAGTTGTGATTATTTTATTGCTTTCATTTTTGGATCCAATTGATGGCATGTTTATGGGTAGATTAGCCAACGAGAGTTAGGAAAATTTACTTGCTTAAAAATAATAGGAGTTAGACCACTCGATAGCGAGAGTAGGCAAGCTCTTCGGGTATAAAATAATTGTTAAGGAATATTAATAAGTTTTGATTGATTAACCTTTAATCATGAGAGTATGTTAGATTTTAATCTTAATATTCTTAACTGAACTTAAGAGAGGCGTTAAGTAACTTGGAACAATTACCCTTAACTGAAATTAATCGATTTAATAACTTAGGTATTCATGATCGATCTAGAATAATAAAACAATTTTTCAAGCCCTATATTTGATTAAATGATTTCCTTTTCCGTTTTATTTACTTATAATTTATATTTGATTCCTTTAACTTTATTTGCTAGCAAGAAAAATAAGTAGAAATGTTAGTACTCGATATACAATCCTCATGGGATGATATCTCTTTGTACTACAATTTACGATCCATGCACTTGCGGGTTTTGAACACAATAAGTTTTTGGCACTATAGTCGGGGATCGAACTTGGGTCAACCACGTGACAGGCAAGAATGTTTGCCATTATACTACAACTAAAAAGAATTTGGTTGTGCTCAAATTTTTTTCTTAAAATGCACTTGTCGATTTGTACTTTAAGCAAAATTTTTGAAAATGTTCAACCAAGATGGAGCGTAAAATGCACTCACTAAAAATAAAAATTAAAAAAAGAAAAAATGTGAGATGGAGCATAAAATGTACTCAACAATTCTAAGAAAATCATTATGATGTGGAGTGTAAAATGGATGCACAAGTACAAAGTTGTTTTCAAAAAAATACAGAACCATGATACTTTTATGTTATAATTATACTTATTGATTCACCAAGATTTAGCGCTTGGGTTATGATTGGTAAATTGTTTACATATGATGTATTTTTGTCTGATTATCTTAATTAATAAATAATTTTCAGTCCTGGTGTTGTCAAATTTCATATCTTGGAAGTTGAGAATTCTTTGTTGCAATTAAACAATTCCAAAATTTGAGTTTGATTTGCTAGAGGACAAGCAAAGCCTTAGTATGGGAAAATTTGATATGTATAATTTTTACTTATGTTTTTAGTTGAATTTTAATTGAATTAATGTTTATCTTTTAATAATTTGGGTTTAATTAGGAAAAGCTTTTAGTTTAGAGTTTTCTTTAGGATTTATAATGTTTTAGTTCAATTTTAGTTTAATTAGGAGTATTTTCAAGTTTTAATTATTATTCCTCTTTTGTAGGCAATTTCAAATAAGAATATCTCAAACATCAAAATTTTGATATGACATGGTCGTGGCATAGGTGTGTCCATGCCTGTGTCGCTCATTGGAAGAAGGGATTAATGGTCACAACTTACAACATGGCCATGTTGTAGGCAATTTTTCCCTCTGTTCAAAAGCAAAGAAATAAGGAATGACAAACACAGCTACAACACAAGCATGCTCTAGACTGTGCTACCCATTGCCAAAAAGTGAAAAAAATTTCTTAAAAAAACAATGTGTCTTGAAGCATGGCCGTGCTCTAGGTCATGCTACCTACTGCCAAAAAGTAAAAAATTTATTCAAAATACAACACGTCTTGAAGCATGGCTGTGTTCCAAGCCATGCTCTTCTCTGGAAAAAGAAGTTTGAATTGTAGCATGGACGTGTTAAAGTCATGTTAAAAAGAAAAGATGCAACACAATTTGATGCACGATTGTGGTCCAAACCGTGCGTAATGAGAAAATTCTCCTAAAAGATATGGATTGAGAAATTCAAAAAAGATTATGTCTTTGTTATCTAATGCTTATATAATGGGGATAATTATAAGCTTTTAGGACATTGTTTTGGCACTTCTAAATTACAAACAAAAGCTCAATGAGGCGATCAAAATATTTGAAGATTCAAGCGCTCATCAATTTTCTCTATTCTTCTCATTCACTTTCTTTATGTTTTCGTTATTAAAACTATATGTTGCTAAATTCTTTTCAGAGTTTGGATTTTAGATTAGATTTTATAGGTTGTGATTGAACACATTATTTAGTAATTTGATTTTCAGTTGTGATTATTTCTTGCTTTTGATTTTGGATATGATTGATTGCATGTTTTTAGGAAGATTAGCCAATGAGAGTTATGAAAATATACTAGCTTAAAACTCATAGGACTTAGACCATTGGACCACGAGAATAGGTGAGCTCTTCAGGGGTAAAATAATTGTTAAGGAACATTAATGAGTTTTTAATTAACTTTTAATCACGACAGTAAGTTAGATTTTAATCTTAATATTCTTAACTAAACTTGAGAGAGGCGTTAAGTAATTTAGAATAATTACCCTTAATTGAAATCAATAGATTTAATAACTTAGGTGCTCATGATCGATCTAAACTAGTGAAATAATTTTCAAGCTCTATGTTTGATTAAGTAAATTCCTTTTAAGTTTTATTTGCTTATAATTTATGTTTTATTCTTTGATTCCTTTAACTTTAATTGCTAGCTGGGAAAATAAGTAAAAATATTAGTACTCAATCTATTGTGCACATTTGCATTTTGAACTCAACAATAATTCAGCTTTACATCACTTAGTATAATAGCAGTTCTCCCTATATGGCGATGATGACGACCTTACATTGCAGTTTTCATTTTTCCATCATTTCTCGCACAGTATGTATTTTTTTACAAATAACATCCATTGATACTCCCTTTTGTATGGTTCTCTATGTAGACTTAATAACCAGTAAACATTACCTTTCCACACTTTGTGACCTTTAAAAGGCCCTTTTTAGTTAGGAGACCATTTCCTTGCCTCTCTTAGTTAAGAGAGCATTTCCTATCTTTCTTTGCCTTTACCACTATGTAGCATAATTAATGTCCACACCAAGTCTCTTTCTTCAAATCTATTCTTTTTCACATTCTTGTTATAGATCTTGGATATCTTCTTCTTTTAGATGATCAGGTTGTTGAAAACTTGCATCCTCTTTTTGATATTTAGCTACACGTCCTTACAAATTCTCTTTAGTGGTTGAAGATGAGCCCTGAAATCTTATTTAATTGGTAGTTGATGATCCATTAAGGTTCTCTTTAATCTAGACATCTCTTCATAACTCTAGGCGAAACATTTTATGAATTCTATGATGACATCAAGTACTTGCTTTTTCAAGTCATCCTATAAGAGAGAATTAATAAAAAATTTCTTTCATTTTTCTGGGGAACCAAGGCTAATTTCCTCTAATGGGTTTGTAGCCTTCGACTTAGTATTTTTAAATTTAAGGGAGCTCTCTTTGAATCTTACTTCTGAATCTCCTCACATTCTTTATACTCTTTATTAAGATCTTTTTCAAACACTACCTCTAATGAAGGAAGGATAGGACACACCAGTTGGCATGTATCCATTCTCTCCTTAATATAACATTATAATTGGCAAAAGAATTCATAATAAAAAATGTAGTAAGAGAGGTTTTACTTCCCATTATGAGCTCTATCAGTAATACACTTATGACTTTAATCACTGCTCTAGTAAAAGTTAATATAGTTATATCTATAAAGATGAGATATTCTTCTATTTTTCCTAACACTTCCAACATCCTTAAGGGAATAATATCGATTACTAATCCATTATTAATAAGCACTTTGAAATTTGGCCTCCCATTCATGTAAGCTTTAATATACAGAGGCTTAATGTGCCTGGACATCTTTACTGATGGTTTCTCTAAGATCACCTTTTTTGTCTCTTTATATTTTTGGTTTATGAATGGTGACTCCTCCTAGTTAGTCATCCTCCTCTAAATATGTTACCCTCAAAGTATTATTAAGTCAATTAGTATTGATTTAAATCTCAATCATATCATCCTTTGTATCATTTGACCTGAACATAGGAGGAGAAATAATAAAAGTATCAGCACAATCCAAAGATATAGGAATACTACTCACTATGAAATTATCTATATCTATATAATTAAGTTCATTAGAGTGTGCTACAAATTCAATTTCTTCTATGTCTTCATAGTCATCCACTATATCCTTAGTAGCTTGTCTTATGAATTTGGGCCTTTATGATGAAAGATTCATTTCTTTGAGTCTTTTCTCTAAGGCTTTCTATCTCTGTAATCTCATCTTTTAGGTTCTTGTAAGATGTTAATGGAACTTCATGTGCTCAACTTTGTATTAATGATAGCTACTACTTATGGGGGAACCACAAACCCTAGAAATATCTTTTGTAATTCCTTTTATAGTTGTAGAAATGATGTGATTCTCTTGGTTCCCCTTTCATTGGTTGAGTTTTCTCTTTTCTGTAGGGATCCTTGCTTCCTAATCCATACATTCTTGAACAATAACATTGTTCACCTTTAGTTTCCTATTGGATTTTTCTTTTGTGACCAATAAGTGAGTGTTCGTCAAAAGTGGCTATGTTGATAAAGGCCACTAGGGAAAAGGAATCCTTATCCACCATTATTGAACTTTAGGATTCCTTTATTAATTCTATCCTGGACCATATTTTTGAATGCCAATAATTATTACTTGAATGGTTGTGCGAATTGGGATCTTATAATAATTCATTCCTTTTAGCTTTTTTTTATTGGAAGCTTATTTTCATTAAAAAAAAGTGATAAACTTGGCTTTCACAAGTAAATCAAAAATTTTCTTAGTTTTTAACACCTAAAAAGTGTACTATGGATATGCACTAATAGCTTGACTTTCTTTATAAATTATGTATCTTCTTAATCAATATGGTCCAAACACGAGATCCTTGAATGGTAAAATATGTTATAATTACTTCATGATTATGCACTTTCTTTAATGGTTCTTATGATATTGAGATCTTGTAATGAAGGGACATTAAGTGACTCTAGAATGGTTCTTGTAATGTTTATAACAAGAATTTAAATAGGGACATTAAGTGACTCTAGAATGGTTCTTATAATGTTTATAACTAGAATTTAAATAGGGGCATTACGTGACTCTAGAATTGTTATTGTAATGTTTATAACTAGAATTTCAATTAATTATGACTCTGGTTGATATCATGATCTTTTAATGAAAGGATATTAAGTGCACGGAAATTATGTTTTATGGTTCTTATGATTCTATACATAACATTCATTTCCAATTGGTTAGTCGTGACATTTATGCTAGGGGTCACTCACGACTTATGGGAACGAAATGTGATTAATTAAAATTTTCACATTTTTCTTGGAAAGAGTTTCTTATTATATTAAGAGTTAATATTATTTTCTATTGCCATTTGGAGTTGAATCTAGTAAGTCACACACGAGTTGCACCAATAATGATAATTATTAATTAAAGTGTTTAATTAATTAATTAAATTAATTAACCTAGATTTGCATTTGTGAGGGGATCTAGCATATCCTAAAGTCTAATTCAAAGGTTAGGACAATTAATTGTATGATCAAATATTAATTTGGACTTAATTTAATATATGATATTAAGTTTAAGGACCAAATTGATATTTGCCATGAATACTAGTTTGAATATGGCCTATTAGATAGGCCATATAGATGTAACTTAATGGTTGATGGATGAGCTTGGATGTTAATTTGTATTAGTGAGACGTGACTATTTAAGTGATAGATAAAGCCCATATATCTAATTAAAAGGTGTTATAGTGATAATAAGCCTAACTAGTTAAAGCCCACTTATTAAAGGAGGTGCCACATAAGTAAGAGCATGTGATGCTCATGCTTACATGGCGGGCACCTAAGCACATGCTTTTCATGCAATGTGATTGCATGAGCGACACCATGGCATGGTGTTATAAGCACGCTCTTTTAGTTAGTAGAGAATCTCTATATGCATAAGGTTACTTATTTTACACTCCAAGAAAATGTAAGTGGTCAATCTCTATATGCATGAGATAGCTTATGTTTCACTAAAGTTTAAGTGAGTGGAGAATCTCAACACATGCAAATTAGTCTCTCAAATATACACTAAGTTAGTGGATGCTCTCTACATCTCTTACCACTTTACGTTAGAGACATTTAAAATACAATAGAGAAAATAAAAGAGAGTTCTCAAAAAATTGAGTATTCTTCTTCTTCTTTCTTTCTTTCTAAGTGTAGTGAGTGTGTGAGTGAAATGCAAGAGTTGTGTTTCATACATTAGCCCATAGTCATCTTCTATAGAGTTTGGGTTATGCAAATAGAAGGCTACATTCATCTATCCATCGAAAGTAATAATTCCTACATCGTTCAAGCCAAGGAAGGAGTCCTAGCAAGTTTTAGGTCACTAAAAGAGGAGCTTACAGATAGAACTCTATCAAAGGCTTGAAGTTATTCCAGTGCTTCATGTGTGTTTCGAACTAAAGGCTTCACACTTGGGGAGCTAGGAGCTTATAGATTCGCACTAACCATATCTAAAGCTTGTTGAGCGTGTTACCAACATTTTGAGTTTGTAAGAGTTACTAAACGCTTAGATGTAGGTCCCTTGACTTGCTATATATTTTGGTTGTTTATGAATCTTTATTAAATGTTGTACATTTAAGTATGCATGCATTTAGTTATGTAAATTACATGTGATATCATTTTGGGTTTTTTAGAATTCTTGCCTTTCATGTAAGGGTTGAATACTAAGGAAAATTTTTAAAATTGATCTTAATCAGATTCATGTTCATACCATGCTTCCGCTCATAATTCAAAGCATGTAATTGATCCCTTTACACACTTGATTCATAAAACACTTGATTTTAGAGGGAGTTACCACACTCATTGTTTATGTTGATGAAATCATAGTGACAAGAAATGATGAGAAGGAAAGAAGGAACTTGGGAAGATATTCAAATAAAGAATTCGAGATTAAAGAACTAAGAAACTTCAAATATTTCTTAGGAATTGAAGTGACAATCAAAGTAAGGGATATGTATTTCTCGATATAAATATGTCCTTGATTTCTTAAGAGATATAAGAAAATTGGCTTGTAAGCCATCCAATATCCTACTTGATCCTATTCATAAACTTGGTGAAGTGGAAGGGGACAAGGCCACAAACAAAGAAGTTTATCAAAGATTAGTTTGCAAACTTATATTTCCTTGCCATATAACGCCTGACATCGCTTATGCAATTAGTGTGGTGCGCTAGTTCATGCACAATCCCAGGGAACTCCCTTTGCATGTAGTCTTTAAAATACTATACTATCTTAAGGAAAACATTTGGAAAGGGGATTTTTTTTTTTAAGAAAGATGACAAATATATTAACTTTAAAGGTACATACACATGTAGACTATACAAGCTCAGTGGTTGATAGAAGATCCACCTCGGGATATTGTACTTTTTTAGGAAGAAACTTAGTTACTTGGAGAAGCAAAAAATTAAATATTTAAGCAAGATCGAGGGCAGAGTTAGAATTTCGAGCAATGGCCTAAGGTGTGTGAACTACTATGGTTAAAGATCATTCTAAAAGATCTAAAACTTGAGATGGAGGTTCTTATGAAACTTTATTATGATAATAGTTTTACAATCACCATCATGCACAATCCTATGTAACATGACCAAACAAAGCATATTGAAGTTAACTGACACTTCATCAATGAGAAGCTTGATAGTGATCTCATTTGCATACATTATATACCAAGCATATGTTCTTTCTAAAGAATTCAATAGTCCACACTTCCAAGAGATTGTAAGCAAGCTGGGAATAGACATTGTCCATTCACCAACTTGAGAGGGATTGTCAAGAATTAGGGTTATAATTATGTTATAATTAGGACTTTAATTATGCTATAATTTGGGCTATAATTAGGAGTTATTTAGGTCAACCTTAATTAATCTTTGAGATTTTTTCTATGTTTTGTAAACCAGTTGTTGTGTACAACTGAAATATTTTACCTAAATAATATTTTCTCACATTTAGTAGTTGATAGTTGATTAATGTTAAGTATTTAGTAAAACTATTTACACTAATGGTGTTTATATGTTTAATGACTATTATAATTATTAATTTTTTTAAAAAAAGTCAAATAGTACATTTGTTATTATTTAATTAGTTCAATAGTATGTATATATATATATATATATATATATATATATATATGAAGGAAATAAATTAACATTATAAAGATAAAGCCATTAGTTTAACTTGAATAAATAAAAATAATTAAGTAATTATTTTTAAATTGATAATGATAATTAAGTTATTATATTTGAAAAAATAAAAATTCTTTGTAAAAAAATTTTAAATTGGAGCTAATATGAATGATGATTAATAGGTACCCTAACAATTATTAGCTATCATTTTTAAAAACTAATGAAACGCTATTTTGTAGCAATTGAGAACATAACAACTATTAGTTGTTCTCTAAACTGTACCAAATACTTTATTGTAGTTTTTTCTCACTAGTTGTTAGCTTATTTAAATTTATTTTTTTATTTGAATTATATCACCCTATTAAAAATAACTAATAATAAATAATTTTAAATCAAATGTAGATGATTGACTTTTATAGTCATTCTAAAAAATATCATTTTAAATTTTAATTAGTGATTAAATAATTATAATATTTACATTTATAGTATTTAAAATCATTTTGATAAAATTTATATTTTACAGCTCATTTTAAATATTTTTTATCAATAATTTTAATAATATATACATCAAAGATTATTAATAATCACTTATTAATGTATATTATTTTTAAATAATTTACATAAACAGAAAACTTATAAAAAATGTATAAAATTATATTTAAAAATAAATTACATTCTTAATAATGATTTGGCATACTAACAATAACAACTTATAAAATCTTATTAAATGGTTCATATTTATTAACTATCAACTATCAACTATTTTTGCAACAAGTGAATGGTTGATTGCAACATTTGAAGAGCTTTGTTGTTGAAAAAGGACATTAGCTATAGTGAGAAAATTAAAAGGTAAGATAGTTTTGACTTATTAATGTGTTTCATTGATAATGAAAATGACATTAGATACTTGGAAAGGAAAACCTTTTTTTGTAAAAAAAACTACTTGAAAAAGACACAATGGGGACCAAGCAGACCATAAATATGTCGTCTGCTTTTGTTTTATTGTTAGTGGGAACTAGTGAAGTACTTTTGAAGTTGTTTTTTTTTATTTGGATTCAATAGTTTGGGTTTCTATAAAAAAAAATTCAACTAAATAATCTGTCAACTTTTAGGGTTTTTAAAAAGTGGTAATAGTTTTTTTAAAAAATGATTACATATCCTGTTCAGTTGATATGGTTAGTGCTAATGATTTATATATTTGTTTATTTTGTTTCAAAATAAAATAATAATTGTAGTTTTATTAATGGTAATTTATTTTGTTTTTTATTATTTAGAATGTCAGACACATTTTCTATATATTACCACTATGGAGGAAGGTTGGCTAAGCTTGGTAGTGGAATGGTTTATGTGGGAGTCCATATCAAGCCAAAAAACAATCTTGATGTTGATAGAGTTAGTTATTTAGACTTAATAGATGATGTGGAAAATCTTGGGTATGTTCATGATAGACTGTTGTATAGAGTTTCAGGGTTGTCTATCACAAAGGGCTTATAAGAAATGCATGATGACAAATAAGTGGTTGAAATGTTAAAGCATATGGTTCATGGAAATGGGATGATAAAGGTCTTTGTAGATGGTTCAAGGCAATAGAATATGAAGTTGCATATGAAGTTAGTAAGAAAATTCAAAAAAACAGCCACATATAATAGATAATATTGCTGATACAATGGATACAACAGATGGGCCTTATAACATGGATGTGGTTGATGAACATGTAGAGAATCTTATTAATGTTGGAGTATAAGAGGTTGTTTAGTAGCAAAATATTGTTGAGGAGGTAGTTAAGGTTTTTGAGAATTTAGAAAATATTGTTAATGAAAACAATGACTTTGAGACGGACCTAGATTATCAACCTATTGGTGAAAGTGACACAAATAATTAATTAGAGGACAATGAACTGTCAAACGATGAAGAATATATCTGGCTAGACAAAATATATCGAAGTATAGAAAATATATTTTAGTTGATAAGGTGGCTTAGAAGCTTGCTTCCAATTCTGGGATACATAAAATCAGTAGCACTACTGAAGCTGATAGAAATAATGGACATTAACCAATGCTTGAGTGAATATGAGGATTCTGATGGTGATGTTAATTCCTTTAGTAGAAGTGAGTATGAGAATATGGATAAGTCTATAAAAAGGTTGAGGAAGAGAAAAGTTATGTATGACCCTAAGTGTAATCATAAAACTCTTAAATTGATGCCTGGTATAAGTTTTGAGAATGCATAACAGTGCAAGGTAGCCATTCAAAAGTGGGCTATTCTAAATGGTCATAATGTATAAATAATGAGAAGCAATCAAAGACAGTTAGATATTAGATGCATTGAGAAATTCCTTTGGAAGCTTTATGGAAGTGTAATCAACACTAAGAAGACATTCGCCATTAAGACTTTAATTCCTAAGCACAGATGCAGTAGAGAAATGAAGAATAGACAAGCCACCTCAACTTGGATTGCACAAGAACATGTTCATAGGTTTAGGAGAAATCTAAATTGGTCTATTAAATATTTAAAGGAGGACTTACTGGAGAAGTTTTATGCTGAAGTTAATAACTGGAAGTGTTAATGAGCTAAATGGAAAGCTCTTGAGATGCTGATGATCAATAGAGGATCATTATAGTAAACTTAAATCATATAAAGTTTAATCCAGAAGGTAGATTTGAGTTTTTCTTGATGATGACAGTTCATTAAAGAGCTTTTTTATTAGTTTCAGTGCATTAAGAAAAGGTTTTATAAAGGGATGTAGACCTATAATTAGGTTTGATGGTTATTTTTTAAAGACATTCCTTAAATGAGCTTTTCTTTCTACTGTTACTAAAATAGGAACAACCAAATGTTCCTCATCTTTTGGACTATTGTGTAGTCAGAGAATGAATTTTTCTTGACCTAGTTTTTTGATTTAATGATGCAAGAGTTGAACATCAAAGATGGTCTTGGTTGTTCATTTATTAGTGACCAATATAAGGTATGTGTATTTATTTTATTTTTTTAGGTACACTTTTTGTTGATTTTCTTATTTTGAAGTTTGATCATTTTTTATTTGGCCTTGTCATAGGTTAATTAATGCCATATTGATATTGGCACCACATGTTGAGCATAGAAATTGTGCAAGACATGTTTATTACAACTGGAAGAAGGTTTATTAGGGGCAGACATTAAGGAATATGTTTTGGAGGGCAGAATAGAGAACCTTTGAATTTGCACTCACTTCTGAACTTGATGCAATGAAGGTGGAGGATCAGGTTGCCCATAATAATTTTCTTGAAAGAGATCCAAAAAAATTATGTAAGTTGCATATGAGTCTCTTACCATAATCAAACATAATAGACAACAACGTGTGTGAAACCTTTAATGGTTATATTGTAAAGGCTAAGGGAAGGCCTATTATTGACATGCTTAAGGATATAAGGGAGTCTTTAATGGAGAGGATGCATAAAAAGTTGATTCAAATGAGTAGTCACTAACAATATTTGCCCTAAAATTAAAAGTAAGTTAGAGGAAGTCAAGTTTAATAGTAGGTTATGTACAGTCAAACCAACTATGGGTGATAAGTTCTAAGTAGCTATTAGCATTAACAAGTTTATTTTTGATTTGAACACACTGACATATAGTTGTAGGACATGGAAACTTACTGGAATCCATGTCTGCATGCATGTTCAAGCATTCATTTCATGAATAGGGATAGTGCAGAGTATGTTAATGCATATTACAATGTGGAAAAATACACTGTCACTTATGCTATTAGACTTGAACCAACAAACGGGCCAAATATGTGGCCCAAAGCTAATGGGAATGTAATCAAACCTCCACACTTCACCAAGATGCATGGGAGACCAAAGGTTTACAGGAAGCGAGATGTTGATGTAGAAACAAGGAATTCAAACAAGCTTCCAAGGACTAAAATCCAAATCAAATGCCAAGTTATTTGCAAGTTGGGCACAACAAGTGTACTTACAAAAATGTTAATAATCCAACTTATAAGAGACCTGAAAATGTTCATGTAAGGGCATGTTTACTATTTGAATATGTTGTGTTTTTTTATTTAAATTGTAAGTTGACATGTCTTGTTAGCGTTAATTATTGTAGTTGAAAAGGGGAAGGCCACTAAAAGTAAAACTAGTAGCAACTAATGGACTAACACAAACTCATGGAAGTCATCTTAATGCTGGTCAAAAGAAGGGAAAAATGTGTCAAAGAAAGGACTAAGGTAGCAAACATCAGCAAGTCAGCGCTAATCACCGAGGCAGCAATAGTCAGTAAGGCAATATCTTGTTTCAGTAAGGCAGCATCAGTCAGCAAGGCAGCAAGGTGTAACATGCAACTAATGACAATATTAAGCAAAAAGTAACAACGATTTGTAAGATAGCTAGTTATTTTAAAAAATTCATTGTGTTGATATGAGTACATTGTTGATATAAAGTTAGTGACTCACTGAATTTGAGGAAGGTTCGATAAGTGTACGATGTCAGAATATTTGAAGGCAATGGAAACATCTATATAAGGGTGTTTTAATTTGATGAGTATAATAGTAAGCAAGAAATAATTTCAGTCTTATAGTATCACATAAATTTGACAAATGCCTGAGGAAAAATGAGTGCAAACTATTTCTTGTGGACAACTCAGATACCATTGATGAGAAAGAGGGAGAATTGCATCATCTACTCTTATGGACAACTCAGCATCAACTATAATTGGCACCAATGTACCACGAGTTACTAGAGCAAGAGGAAGAGGGCATGGAAGTAATATTTCTACTGAATATTCCAGTATTCAAAACAGTACCACTCATAAGTAAAGCTTGAGCCTGATAGTTGTGTAATTTCAACTACAATGAACATTATTTTGTGTTGTTTTGAGGTTATATAAACTTGGTGTTGTTTTGAAGTTATAAAAGCTTTATGATGTACTTGTAAGTAAAGGATGCTTGAGCTTAAACTTTTGATGTGCTATTAGCATAATTTTGTGTATTTTCTTAAGTATTTTGACATGTGATTATAAGGATCATATATGTTAACTTATATACTTTTTCAATATTAATTATAAGTTTGGTGCTTAAAGCCTACGTTGAATTATATGTTTCATATTTGAATAATAACATAAACCTTACAAATAGCATGTTAACATTTTAATTCTAAATAGGCAGTACATAGGCATCTACTATAAATTCCAAACAAAAACTAGATGAATACAAATCATAAAAACGATAATATAAATAGTTAGAAACTTGACAATATTTTTTTGTCCCATTAACTAGACATTTAACATAATATAAAATGAACAGCATAGGAAGCATTAACACCATGATACAGACTTTCAATGTTTTCATATATGCCCTCAACTTCTTGTTCTCAGCCTTCATAATTATGTTAACTCTTTGATACATGGAAATCCTCCTCTCTATATTAGCTTATAAGACATCATACTCCAATTTTTTTTTGAAGTTTGCATTATTTTCTTGCATTTGCCTTTCAGCCAACTTCACTTTCTTAATCATTCTCAACTCCACATTAGATAGTATCTTCGCTATCTCCTTACATCTATCTCTTTCAGCCTTCATTCATAGAAAAACTTATTTTTGATGCTCTGGAATTTCTAGATCAAGCCACTCAAAGTAGCCACAATAATCATGCTAAAAACAAAATTTAATAATAATTATTTTAACAAGTCAAAACCAATCTATAAGAACCAATAAGAAATTCAAAACCCTGAATCTATAATAATTATTTCAACAAATCAAAACCCTAAATCAATTCCTTACCCTTTGAATAGCACACTAATAGAATCTTCATCTAGGATTTTGGTTTGTCGTTGATGTATACACGTTTTTTGTGATCTCATGCCCACATTCTTTTTTTGTAGAATTAAGCTTGAATATGGAATGGTTGAGTGAGATGCTCTTCCAAACAAAGGATATCATCCATCTGACACTGACCGAGAGCTTCTACTTGGCATATTTACTGTTAACCCTAGAAAAGGAAGAAGAATATGAAAAAGTAGGGGTTTAGGTTAGACGAGGAAGAAGAAGAATAAGAAGATGATTTAAGTTGAATTCAAAATGTACTGTTTTATAAAAAATGGTGTGTTTTGCAAGTATAAAACACATAGTTTTGCTATGGAAGACAAAATTTTTCATGTGGATTAATGACCTAACTCTGGCCTGATACGCAAACATAAGTTAGCGGAATAAGTGGCTGGTGATTTGAATTGCCAAAGTTTGAAAATTCATGTTTTATTCTGCCAAAATTGAAATATTTTGATTAAATTGTAAAAAGCGCTATAAGTCATGATTAAATTTGGAAATAACCCTAAATTATAAAAAGTTAAAATTTTGCGTTGGCAAGTTAAGAAAATTTTCTAGAAAAGGCATTCAACCAAGACAAATTTGATGGTTTTTCTTTTTTATTCTGCCAAATTTGAAATATTGTGATTAAATTGCAAAAAGCGCTGTAAGTCATTATTAAATTTGTAAATAACCCTAAATTATAACAAGTTAAAATTTTCCTTTGGCACTTTAAGAAAATTTTCTAGAAGAGGCGTTCAGCCAAAACAAAATTGATGGTTTTTTCTTTTTTTATTCTGCCAATATATATATACACTCTCGCTTTATTGGTAATAAAAGTTGAGGAGGTAGCATTTTATTTCAATGAAGAATAATATGTATAAAGCCAGTGAGAGAATAGTCAAATAATAACTCATCTTTAAAAGTTTTTAAGGTGTATAGTTCAAGTTATATGATCTCTCTATTTAAAAAAAGCACATCTATTAAAAAAATCACATGCATCGATAACAGTCCAAAAACCAGGAGATAAACTTTAGGTTGCATCAAAAGAATTCAAGTTCAAGTTCAAGTTTTAATGCTTTTTAATTGATGTGGAGAAAGCAATGCCTTAAAAGCATATATGAAAAACTTGTGGCAAATGGGTCACGAAGTTGTTACTATGCCAACACATAATCATTATACATGCACATTTTCATTTTATGCGATGTGGACAAGAGAAAAGCTTCAAATCCTAAGCATTAATGTTACTGCATACGTCATTGAGAGTTGTCACATAACAATTTTTTTAAGAGTATTTTAAAGTACAAAATTCAATTGCTACCGTTATAAATTAAAAAAAAAAACATTATTAAAGTCTAGCTCACTCACTATGACTAAAGTGCCAATATGCCCTCTCAATTTGGATATGATAGTCAATTATCTCATAAATTAACTCTCTCAACAATTATTTCAGTATCTTATTAAATCCGATAAACTTTTACAATATATAAAACATGAATAGGTAAAAATTAAATCTATTTTTTTTATTTTTTGGAATGGACATTTATTTTAGGGGAAATTATAAAAAAACCCCAACCTTTTATAACGTTTTCAAATTAAACCCTATCGAATTTTTTCTTATAAATTTAACCACCAACTAGTTAAAACTTGCATCTTATGCCCTCCGTCAATCAGACTTAACTGAACGCTGACATGGCAGTCACTTTTTGGTTTGCCTCAATTAAGTGGAGCCCACAATTACTATATGGATGGTTGACTGGACATGATATAAACATACTTGTATTTATAATTTTCAATTGAAGACTGAAATAACTACATAGCTCTAAGTCCAATAATAAACATGACTCTCAAAACCTATGAAACAATAGCACGAATCTAATTGCTTCAATGGACTCTCAATTTAATTCAAAATTCTGGCGAAACCAACCTTGGATTTTGTTTACCCAGCCGCTAAAGCAAGCATAGAATTGACTACAATATAAAGCCCAAGAACATTAAACGTCTCCAACATAATCTCACCGATGTATTCACAGCTCTCGGGTGCAGTAAGCGGGCTCTCAGTCAAAAAAAGTAATGATCCCTTAGATCACACCTCAAGTAATTGAATATGCATTGCTGCCAATACCTTTCCATAACATCCTAATTATCAACCTGACCATGTTTGATTGGATAACTAAGGTTGTAGGTATTGTTTGATCTCAATTTAGAAATCACCTGTTCTCCAATAAGAAATCTAGATCAACCATAACACCAACATTATTTTGAGATAACCAATTGGCTTTCGAAGTTGCTCTAGATTGATTTAAAAATTATTCATTTACAACTACAACAAATGGTAAAATAAAATTAGGTTCTACATTTCCAACAAAACCAATTTTAGTATATCTGTAAAAGAATTACAAAACCAAATAAAAATACAAAAATCAAAACAAAATCCCTTATTGGGGAATTTCATCAAACACCTGGAGTATGCCACAAACATTAAAGAAATCAAACACCAATTTAAAAACCCACAAGAAAGAAGAGCATACCTAGTGCCGTTGTTGATGACGATAGCAGGATGGGAGATAGGGTCCATGAGAAACAAAGAGAAAACAATGACAGTGAAGAAAACAGAAAGTGGGTTTACTAAAGGAGAAGGTCATGGTAGAGAAGAGCGCTTAGAGAAGTGCAAGAAAAAGGAAGAAGATGAAGAGGAAGGTGAATTGGTAATGAAAAAAATAGACTTTGATCATAAGTGAAAGCACCCACTCAATGGTAATGGCAATGGTAGCTCCTTGTTCAAGTTGGTGAATAACAAAAATCTCATTTCAACAACACTGTATCAAACTAATACTTCTCATCATCAAATTTAAATTGCATGACATTTCAGAAATGTGAAGAACGTGAAGAAGAAGAACAATAGAAGGAGATGCTTCTCAATTTAGGGTTTTAATAGATTTAGTATTATTAGTAAGCAAAGTGGATTTTCCAGTCAGTCATCCACACAATAATTATGGGCTCCACTTAACTGGGGCAAACCAAAAAGTGACTGCTATGTCAGCGTTCACTAAAGTCTGACTGATGGAGGGCATAAGATGCAAGTTTTAAATAGTTAGTGGTTAGATTTATAAGAAAAAATTTGATAGGGTTTAATTTAAAAACATTATAAAATGTTGGGGTTTTTTGTAATTTCTCCTTATTTTAAAGTATAAATTAAAATTTAAAATAAAAAATATAATTGATTTTAAAATTATTTTAGAAAAATTAAATTTAAATGATTAATTATTTGTTAAATTTTTAAAACTGAAAAATTAAGTTGCATCTATTTAATTTTTCTATTATAACCAAAAAGCTCTCATGTAAATAATTAAATAATTATGAATGTAGTTTTAAAAAATTAATAAATTGAATTTCTTTGATTTTTAATTTTTAATTTTATATATATAGATATTAAGAGTTGTAAAAAGTGTGTGAGTAAAAGCAAAAGAATGAAAACATTAAGAAAATTTTAAATGTATATAAATTATAAAATATTATTTTTGACATATTAATTCAATTGAAATTATGTATTTACATTAAAGATAAAGAAAAATAAAAATAAAAAAATTATTTATAAATTTTCTACTAATAAATCATATCACGATTATTATTTATTTTAAAAATTGATAATCATGAATGTAATCTCATTAAATTTTTTTTAAAATTTTTTATCAATATATATTAAGATTTATAAAAAGTATGTGAGTAAAAAGTATGAGTTTGAGAATATCAAAATTTTAAATATATATATACATATATATATATATATATATATAAGGAAATAGAAAAAATTAAAAATTCTTATTTAAAAAATTTCTTAAAAATTTTATTGTTAAAATTATATATTATATATTTTTCGATGTGACATAAATTGATTGTAACGACTAACTTATAAAATATTTTGGACGAATTAGATAAAAAATAATTATATAACCTATCCGCATGGAAAAGTGAGGAATTTTTTTTTTCTATAAAATAATAAAAATAAGTTCACTTACATACTTTTTATAGCTCTTAATATATATATATATATATATATATAATTAAATTGTTTAATTTTTAAATTATATTTAAAGTTTTTAAATTATATATATGAGTGTTATTCAGTTGTAATGCAAAAGTTGAATAGATGCAACTTAATTTCTTTTAGCTATGAAATTTAAAAAATATAATCTATAATGCAAAGAAACTTCTCCTAATAGATGTTTCCGCATTTCATAAATGTTTTCATATTGAAAATTCCTCAAAAAAATTTTGGAATCAATTTTGTAAATATAAAAAATTTTAAAATATGTTTTCCACTTAAAAACGTGCTTCCAACTTAAAAATATATCTATTTAACATTTTTCTAAATAAGAAAAGAGACAAATTAAAAAATTTTATTTTATATTTTTCTTAACTAAACAAAATAATTTCTATAATTATACTATTAATTGATAGAATAAATAAAATTTTTTAATATTTATAAATAAAATTTATATCTATATATTTATATACCGCTATACTTTTAATATTTATACATTATCCCACATTTCCTTTTTTTATTTAAAAAATATCATTTCTCTCCATATTTCCTTTTTCGTGGTACATAGAATCTAGGAAAAAGGTGCATATATATCCTTAATGTTTAGCATGAGGAGCAGATATGCCCTTAATATTTTTTTAGACCATTTAAGCACATAATTAAATTTTTTTTCTATAATTTAAGCCCCTCATTTAACGTGTCAACCAAACAGAGTTATCACCAATTATTTTAGTATAAAATTACAAATTTGGTGTCTCAACTTTTCAGTTTTTTCTATTTGAGTGTCTAATCTTTTTTTTTTTCAATCAAGTGTCTGAACTTTAGAAAAACATATCAATATAGTGTTTTCGGCAGATTTGATGTTGATTGGGTGCTAAGTCAGATCAAACGGGACTCACTTTTATCCTCAGTTATTAATCATATCATGTTCCACGTGTATTGCATTATTTAAAGGACAAAATTACTCTTGTTAAAGATTATGAATTGACAAAAATAACCTCAATATTAACTTTTACCATAGACATAAAGGGTGATTAAATAAGGGTAATTTTATCTTTTAAATAATACAACACATTTGATAAATGACATGGTTGATGATTGGAATAAAAGTTGGTCATATTTTATGTGATTTGATTTAGCACGTAGTTAGCATCAAATTAGATAGAGACACTAAATTAGTATTTTTTCACTTAATTATATAAATAGGTAAAATCGAAAAGCAGAGATACTAAATTTGTAATTTTTTCATTATTTTATGTTTGCTGGGCTGTCCTAATATGTTTTGTCTTCTACCTCTTTCTCTCTCCTTCTTCGTCCTTTTCTTCTCAAATTTACATAACAATGTTTTCCCATACTTATTCTTAAAACACTGAAATCAGGTAGTTATAGGCACCATAAGAGCACTTGTACCTCTGCAATGATAAACTATTCACTGCCTTTCCAAAGCTACTGATACACAGACTCTAAAACAAGAAAAAGAAAATAGCACCGTCACCACCACCGGCACTAGCAACAGCAGTAGTATTACAAGGACAAAGCTTATGTTAACATTATTATCTTCTTATTTCTTTTGTCTTTGTATCATCGGTTTTTGTCTTTATGGTAACTTTAACATTTTAAGAGTTGCTTCTGTGGAAAAAATCATCCATTCTTCTTTTCTCATTTTCTTGGTCTTCGCTGATTTTAAAATCTAGTTTCCAGCCTCTGCACGTAACCTCCAATCATGGCACTCCAAGAGATGATATCTTTCTCAGGAATTTCGTCAAACAGCTTTCTTTCATCTTCAATGTCAACGTCTATGTTCATACACCGAAGTCCATTTTGAATGGAACGACTGGTCCAAACTGCGTACATACACAAGCATGAAGAAACTTCCCATTATTGCAAGGTGGCGTTACCTTGAGCTTCAGGGGAAGTGATCCAGTGTAAGCACAACCTCAGAAAACAAGTCTCACTGCACCTTTTTTTGTAAAACTTGGCAACCGTTGCAACTCATATCCACCATGGATCACATATCAAATAACAGTCAATTAAACAAACAACAAAATGAAAAAAAAAAAACCAAAATTTTGGTGGAGGATCACCGCAAGTGCACTAGAGAGAGTGTGTTTACTAGTGTTAGTGACGGCGACAGCACGGTGATTCTTCTATGAATGAGTTCCTTTTGCAATGAGAAAGGTAGAGAAGAAGAAAAGAGTTGGAAAACAGGAGAAGAATAGGTTGCAGAATTTGAAACAAGGTGCAAAAATGGGTGCCTTGCCTTCCCTTTCATTACTTGAATTATTGTCCTTGCCACAGCTTTGCACATTATAGGTACCCAGGCCGCACCAAAGAAGGTCACTAAAGATGAATTAGGAAATGTAGCTGGATTAGCTGCAACTGCAACAGGAAGTGGCGGGAACTTTGACAAGAAGTTGGCCTGGGAAAAGCCTCTTAAAAAGCAAGGGAAACATTGCTAGGTTAAAATTTTACCAATCACAAAACAATTAGATTCTATTATTCTCCTCAATCTGAATGGAGGGCGATATGAAGAGCCTGATTGAAGGCAGAGCAAGGGTTCAATAATGTGGGAGTTTGTTGGAGATGGTGGCGTTGATGACAAGCTGCTACGGAGGAGAATTGTGGGATTCTGGAAATAGAAGCAACAGCAACAACAGTTGCACATGGTATCGCCATTATTTACAGCAGCTTCTAGGTGAAATTAGGAGTTTTGGTGAGTGGTTGGAAGAGGTTTTAGCTGTTGGCAAGGAAGAAGACATAGATTAGGCGCATGTATGTGAAGATTAAGAGCTAAGAGACATTGTCTTTGAATCCCCATTGACACGTTTGAATCCCCATTATTTTTTATTTATTTATTTGTTTCTTTTTGATAAAACATGGCCACGTCATATGCAATTAACGGAGATAGAAGCTACAGTTATAATAGGGGCTTAAATCTCCTTAAAAACTTAATTTTGTGTTTTTTTATCTAAAAAATACATTGAGGGCAAATTCGCTACACGGTGTAAACATTAAGGGCATAAATGCACCTTTTCCCTAGAATATAATCCAGGTTGTGCTACTTTGTTACCGTCCCTTTTAACAAAACCAAACGAAATGGAACCAAAGCATGCAGCAAGTTGTAAAATATCATCTATTAGGAGACCAAAAAGGGAGGCATCTGTGACTTTGTGCTGTAAGCGCAAGAACAACAGTTGACAATCAGTTTCTGCACAATACTTGTGAAGCCAGCTTCTTTTGCAATCTGAAGACCATAGCATAAGCCGATGCTTAGCCCAAAACCGCTTCCACCCCTGGGTTGAAGTTAGTACCCGCAGTAACCATAATTAAACCTGCTGAATTCCTGATCACAACACCAAGACCTGCTGCTAACAAATCACCTGCAACAGCCACGTCTGTGCTGCCATCGGATTGGAGATAGAGGCAATTGTGAATCCGAATTGCCTGAGTTGTTGTGCAGCTGACTTAGAGCCATGAAGAGTGCGACTGCGAGCAAACCACATGCTCCGTAAAATCTAGACAACTACTGCTTTCACTGCTCGATCAAAAAGAGCCAGAAACTACTTTAATCAACAGCCCAACGAATCTTGGTGAGAACTGTGAACCCGGATAGTCAGAGGGCTAGCTAACCAGAATGCTCTTGTCCAGTCGCAATCCCTAAATAAATGCAAGCCTGTCTCCGTATCAGGCGGAGGCTCCCTAAGAAAAATTAATGCCACAGGAGATTGACTAAATAAAGGCAGACCAAAATCTAAAATCTAATATGGCTGACCCAAATCTACAATCTCAGTCGTGAAGCTATGGTGTATTGGGAAGGAAAAATCCTGCACATGGCAGATATGATGATGATCCAATTACAGGCAATGCTGTCTCTGATGTGAGGCAAAGTTACATTTTAGTGCGGCAAATTTACAGTCCATCCAGCGTAGGTGATCTAACAGTATGCGTGCCCAATCAAAAGTTGGTGAAGGAAGAGCGGTATCGAAAGTGAGATGCTCAATCGGTTTGAGCCCAAGGTCAATACAGAACATGTGAAGAATTGATAGTACTAAAAATAAATTTCTTTACAATAAAATATAATGGAAAAACGAAATTTCATTATAATATCTTGCCATCATCTCTAGCTAAAAATTGGAATGTCATGCATACATGCACTAGTATCCTGCAGTTATATAATTTCTATATATATTACAAGCATATTTCACAATGAGCATTTATCGGTGGATATGTCTGCAGCATCTAACAACACTCTCTGATAACAACGTTCAGGCAGCAGCTTCAGCTGCAGAAGCAACTTTCTTGGAAACAAGAACAGGATCTCCCACTCCCACTGTAAGTATGTTCCCCTTACCTCCTTTAGAATGGTCTTTCCAAACTAAATTCTGCCCGAAGTAGATCTGCAGCAACTGTTCATTTGATTATTTTGTCTCGAACGTGTCATCATAAGAACTTGGTTTAAAGTTCTGGATATTGATCTCACCTTTCCTTGTTGTTTCTTATTTGGACGCAAAATTTTATCCGATCGAATTGTCCTTAGAGTTTGGGTTGGTTCTGGCCCTGCAACTCCAGTATCTTGATTAATTGTAGGTACCTAGAAGACAAACAATGCCATTTTAAACATCAGAAGAAGTTTATAACCTAGAATATGAAATACAATGGTCAAATTTAAAAATTCACAATCTTGGATGATGCATGAAGAGGAACTAAAAGAAGTGGTATGGTCTTTCTTGCTAGAAAATTAGGAGTTGTCTAATTAAACAGGTTAGCATGGCTCCATGAGGAAGATATCAAGCAAACATATGTAGGATACAAGGCCTGCAGACAAAGCTAAAATACCCATGTGGGGAAAATAGTTGTATGCAATTAAACCTGATTCCCATACTGGTTAGGTTTCATCTTGGATCATTTTTCTCCCTTCCATTTCGTTAGAAGAATAATTAATCTACCAGAAATTTACTTCTCTTAAAAATCTTAGCAAACATTTCTGAAAAGAAAAAAGAGTGGGAAATTGAACTATAATATCTTAGTCTGTGGTCACATCCATTTAAATGATGCCATTGTGATGAGTTAAGAACAGGACCATATCTGTAAACAAGGCAATCAATTGTTGTGCTGCCACTAAATATATGCTTCCCGCAGAGGCTTGATGCTTCATTGCACCAATACTCTTTTCAACCTGACTGCAAGCCATATTCTCTATATTATTTATCGTTTTTGACAATTTGACTTTATTCAACACCAACAGTGATACTCTAGAAAAAGCACTTACAAGAGGAGTATTTTTATGTCGTTCAACGATGATAGAAAAAAAAAACAATGGCAGCATGATTAAAAGCCTGGCCTAACTATTATATTATATGAATATTAATTTATTATTTTAAAGGTGTTAATCAAGTATAACTAGAATAAGAAGAGCAGGCAGTGTAGACAGGATATACCTTGCAGCGGGAGCATAGCTTGACACCTTCAAATGTAAATTCATTTATTCTGATTTCAGTCCACAGATCCTCAGAAAATGGTTCACATCCATCAACCAAGATGCTATAAAATGCAAGAAAAACAATTAGAAGATTAATAAGCCTTCAAATGGTGTAATCAAAACTGTAACGGGGAAACTGGTGCTAAAGGTTACTAAAGAAATGTGATAGCATCTGAATCTTTAGCAATTAATAACATTTGGGTATTACTCAAGGCCTGAAGAAGCAGGGCACTGAGAAGCACACTTATTTAAAAGAAATTTCAGTATTTTTCACCAATATATATGTATATGGAATGGGTATAAATGGATACTTGGGTCTAAAACGGTTAACTGGTACTGGCTCCTTGAGAAGCTTGTTTAGTACATCCAATGATCCCTGCAAATCAAAATTCAAGAAGATCCAGAACTGAGTGAATTTTTTTTTTTAAACGGAGTTATGTTAAAATTGCACCAACCTGAGACAATAACATGAATGGATAGCCATCAGAAAACATAGTGTTGTGCCCATGAGCAAAATTAGGATCCACAGCCCTATATTCTGATTCTGCAATGTGATAAGTATGAAGCAAAGCAGTCATAATGCAAATTAGTTATCCATAACATGGGATGTGCCAACCTAATGCTTTTTCCAAGCACATTCTTATCCAAATACTCTTCAAGTTTGAGAGATTCCTCTAATTAGTCCATTTGAAGTCCCCTTATTACAAAATGCATGAAAATTGAACCTAACCTGCATTAAAACGCACTAGCCGGCTGGGTTTCCCAAGAAAATCTGAAAACCATTTTGCTGCTTCAGCTCCCTCATCCAATGCTGAGCCAGACCATTCCCATACTGAGACATCATCTAATACTTCATGTGCTTTAGCTAAAGGTATCTTAAGCACATGCATGCTAGGAGCCCTTATTTCTGCGAAACAAAGTGAATGAATAATGGATCATCACTGTAATTAAAACAAAAGACAAACATTATTGATGATTAGTATGGAAGGAGAAACAAGATTTGATCCTCTTCTTTGGTAAAAGGTAGAGACTGTAAGAAATAAGGGCTTCTAAACCATAGCTAAGATTTCTAAGAACACAGCAATTTATGATTCCTTCTTATTAATTCTCAATAAAAGAAAATTACAAGAAATTGAAGGAAGAAAAGAACTGTTGACATGGAATAGTGCTTTTACCCATATAGGAGTTCTCCATGGGTTCCCAACTATCCAAGAATGCCTCAGGTGGCAGCTTCACCTCAACCAGAGCAAGCCTCGGTTCAACTCTTTGGGTATATGCCCTCCCTTTCGAATTCACGAGTAACCAGTTTCGATCCCACCGAAATCCTATATAGTAACAAAATAAAAATGAAAAATGAAAACTATTTCGCAGGTCGAGCTGCTAAATTTTGTGAATGAACTCAAACAATGTAAATAATGTAATAAACACATTGTTCAATAGTAAGTTGTCCATTTCATTATAACTTCTTTCATAGCGTTATTTGCAAATGCAAGAATATCTGCTTCAATATAAAATAAATAGCAGCACTTTAACAAGATCTATAACTAACCACTGAAAATTTCTGAGAGTTCAGAATTGGGCATTTATTTACAGTCAATCTTAACTCATACCTGATTAAACTAAATTACTTGATCACATTATCCAGAATCCTCAACAGAGATTGTGAGAACAGATAGTTACTAGTACCAATGACGCTTCATAATCATTATGACATTTATGCTGATAACCTACAACAAATAATAGTATTTAACCTTTAATTTTGATGAACCCTTTACTGATTTACTTGTTATAGCATCAAGAATTCACCCATTTGTCTGAAAACGTTTATCATCAAATCAACCTCACCTTGCAACACAAATTATGAAGAAGTTGTACCATATGCGATTTATACGCAGGCATACAAGTGAAAGACCAACAATTTTTCTATGTATCTTTCCATGTTACTTAGCAAAAATCTGTCAAAATTTTTATGTATATAACCACAACAACCAAGCAGAGTCTTTGATCCAATAAACTGATATAAGGGGTGCAGATTAATGATGAAAAGTCCAAAAAAAAAAAAAAACCCCGAACTGGGTAAGGAGAAAAATGTATGGAAAAAACAGCAGTAATGGAATAACAAAAGAAATCAAATATTGGAGAAGAGGGAATTTGTTGCTGTATTCAAAACCTGTTGGAGTAAGAGATGCTTGAGAAACAGAGATGCCACGACATGACTTAATTGGGTATATGAAGATTGATGCTACTTGTGCAACTGGTTCCATCTTCTCTATGTTGTTGAAATGGAAAGCGCTCAATCTTGATTGATGAGTTCAGTTCCAAAAAAAAATCTTGAATGGCCGAACTGTCGATTCTTGTACGAAGAAATTTTAGCACGAGGTTAGTACAAATGAATTCCACGTGATCTTATGTACAGGGCGTGTTTTGACTTAAATCAGGGACAATAAATTTTTTAGTCTGGTTTTTACAAATAACATCCGATTTATCTGTTGAAAATATTTTATTTTTAAATTTTAAAAAATATATTTTTTAATATTTAGCTATAATAGTAAAAGATAGTAAATAAAGAAAAAAAATATTAAAAAATAAAAAAAAAAATAAATAAATGAGTTGATAAGACATTAAAAATTATATTGAAAAATGTTTTCTCATCGTTAAAATTAGAAATCATTTTTTCTTTTTTAAAATTATTTTTCTTTGACTAATAATTTATTTATTTATTTTTTGGTAATTTAAATACTAAAAAATAAAAAAAATATTTTCTGCAAAATAAACGGAGCCTTAGTTTAAAAAAATTTCCGTTTACTGTAGAGCTCTTAAAAATTTTAAAACTGTCATCGATCGTTCTTGTTTGTTAATTTGAACAAAAATTGCTCACATGAACAAATCGATGTCACTTCACCTACCATATAAATACATCCAATCCATCTTATAGATGCATCCAAAATGGCAGCCACATCAAAGTACATTGAAAGTGAAAAAAAAATTAGGGATATAGAAATGGGGAAGGTTTCTCTCCATTTTTATGGTGATTTAGTTGGTGAAGGATGTGTATTTGAAGAAGAAAGCGGAAGTGAAAGCCTCACATAATAAGGACTTAAAATAAGGAGGAGAAGACACGAAGAAAGCAAAAATAATTTGAAGAAAAAAAAAATCAGCATGAGTCCTCATTGTCATTGTTAGAGAAGGGCAATTATGAGGACATCATGGACAAACAACGATCATGGAAGGCGATTCTTCACATGTGAAAGAAAAGTGGTAATGACTTGGTTACTCTTTTCTTAGATTCTTCATAGCCAAAAGTGTTTCGCAAGCTTTATCCATCTATGATTCTTTTTCCAATTTGCACACAAATGCCTTGCAGACCATCTTTCAACTTCTCGAAATAGCTCATACAATGCTGGCATTAATCCCTTCAAAAGAAAATACTTTCAAGTCAAGAAAATACCTAAAGGCAATTTAAAATTAAACTTGAATTAGACACTAGTTAACAAAAGATATACCTTGCATTGATCACTTAAAAATGTCTAGTCATTTCCTCTACCAATGTCAAGATCCATCTTTAATCTTTCTATAAACCACAACTAGTTATCCTTATTTTTCACATTCACAACTCCCCAAGCTATTGGATACATCTGGTTGTTGCCATTGCGTCCAACAGTTGCTAACACCCCACCTTTAACCACTCCTTTCAGAAAAGAACCATCGAATCTTATAACCCTTCTATAATATGTTAAGAAACCTTTCTTACAACAATCAAATGACACATAAATTCTCTTAAATGTATCATCTTCATTTGTCTCTAATATTACTATGTTTTCTGGATTGGATCTCCTTAACTCCAACACATATCTCTATAGAATGGCATATTCCTCAAATACATTACCTTTCATTTTCTCAATTACTATACACTTAGCTCTCCAGCAATACATCAAGTTCACTTCCAAGTTATATTCATTTTTAATATACTCATGCAAATTTACAAGCTTAACTAGTTTAACTAATTGAATGTTGTCAAACTTGTTCATGATCAAATCTATAAGCCTCTTATATGTCAACTTCTTCGTTTTGTTAATTAGGTTGCATTTGTGATCATTTACATATGCAATTACCTTAAAGACACCTTCTTTACCACATTTTGAGCCAGAAATAGACCAAGGACACTTAGCTTTTTCGCATCTCATCCTAACATAGTCTTTAATAGTTTTTGAATATTTCAGGTTGTAGGAGCCTTAGAGGGGGTGAATGGGGCTCAATAAAAATTTGGAAAAAGGACAAAAAAATTAAAGAGAAAGTAAGAGACAATTTAAGAAGGATTAAATATGAACAAAAATAAGAATAAGAAGGAGAATTGACACAAAGAATTTAAGGAGTTCGATGGATGTATATGCTTGCTTCATCTTGTCCCCTTGGCGAACTTGGTTAACAATTTATGTCTGGTAGTTTAGTGTCGTTTTATCCATGTAAGCAATTTTCTGTCCAAGTTAATAGTTGAGGACTAAGAGTGACAATTTTAAAAATTTTAAGGACTCGATTGCGAAACTAATTTTTGAAAACCACTAAACTTATAGGAATGGAAAAGTCATTATTCCTTCAAATTATAACTTTGTGAATTCATTTTTAGTTTATGTAGAATGCCTTAGAGGGGGGTGAATAAGGCAATCGAATTCAAATTCACAGTAATTGAAATTTAAACAAAATAGAAAGAACGTTGGGAAGGAAGAATAAAGAACACAGTAATTTAAGGAGTTCGGATTCAACAACAATC